>CM044017.1:58182683-58191079 GCA_024085815.1 Flaveria linearis | reverse complement strand
GGATCAAATCGAGTCACTAACAGGTTCTAATTACCTGTTTAGATTAGCTTCGAGTGATTTCGAGATCGTTTTGTATCGGGTGTTCTTGAGTTTGGGGTTTCTGATCGAGTTGGTTTTTTTTGTGAAATTGAAGGTTTGGAGGTTCAGGAACTTCGAAATGATTCCGAAACCCTCAATATATAACTTTGATTACACGTGTTCGAGCTTACCCATTCGATTTGAAAACGTTCTCTTTACCAAATTTAAGTGATTCGAGCTGTAATTGTGTAATTATAATTGATATTGATTGTTTAAGACGCGTATTAAGTTTAGAAATAACTAATTTGATTGAATTTGTGTATTTGGACGAGATCCGATTCAAGGTTCATCTCGGTTTTTATTCGGAGGGGTGAACGAGCGGGAATCTCGATTTTGGAGTTGGTTCGGGTTCGAAACATGGGGTCGAGCGGGTTGGGGGTTTCAATTGGTCGTATTGCATAAAAAAAACAAAGTTTGGGGCCTCGCCGGGAGCCGCGGCCGGGCGGCCGGCGGCCTGTTGCCGGAAAAAGCGGGAGAAACAGAGGGGGGGGGTTTGGGTTTGTTTAAATTACACAAATGGTCCCTGTTCTTTCAAATTTATGTTTTACCCCCTGCACTTTAAATCAAAGTTTTATTATTATTATTATTATATATTATTATTATTATTATTATTTATACTATTGTTATTATTAATATTATTATTTTTATTATTATTATTATTATTATTATTATTATTATTATTATTATTATATTATATTATTATTTATTATTATTATTATTATTATTATTATTATTATTATTATATTATTATTATTATTATTATTATTATTATTATCTATTATTATTATTATTATATCTATTATTATTATTGTTATATCATTATATGTTAGAGATTCACTTAAAGATGCTATAAAATGGCATAAATAAATGAACACAAAAATACAGGATGTTACAGTCTCCCCAACTTAAAAGAATTTCGTCCCGAAATTAAGAATCAAAAAGGGTTACAAGAATAAGTAAGGGTAAGTCTTCTTCATATGTTCTTCACGCTCCCAAGTGAATTCCGCTCCTCGTTTATTCTCCCATCGAACCTTTACGATTGGGGTCGTAGAGGTCCTAGTCTTCTTCATAATGCGATCCATGATTTCGACGGGTTTTTCAACGAAGTGTAGTGACTCGTCGATCTGAATGTCTTCCAATGGCACATGCAAATTATCGTCGGCCAGACACTTCCTCAGATTCGAGACGTGGAAGACAGGGTGAATTCCACTAAGGTCGGAGGGTAATTCTAGTTTGTAGGCCACCTTCCCGATCCTTTTCAAAACCTTGAAAGGCCCTACAAACCTAGGAGCTAACTTGCCTTTCCTTCCAAATCGAACCACACCCTTCCACGGTGAGACCTTGAGAAGGACCATCTCCCCAACTTGGAATTCCAGTGGCTTTCGACGTTTACAGCGTAGCTTTTCTGTCGACTCCTTGCCACTTCCAGGTTCTTGCGGATGATAGCGACTTTATCGGTCGTCTCTTGTATGAGCTCGGGACCGGTAATAAGATTCTCGCCAACGTCGGTCCAGCAGATTGGTGAACGACACTTACGACCGTAAAGTGCTTCGAACGGTGCCATTTGGATGCTTAAGTGGTAACTGTTGTTGTAGGAGAATTCTGCGAGCGGTAGGTGCATATCCCAGTCGCCCCCAAAATCGAGGACACAGAGACGTAACAGGTCTTCCAGGGTTTGGATCGTCCGCTCGGTTTGGCCATCGGTTTGGGGATGGTAAGCCGTGCTTAAATCCAATTGTGTACCCAGAAGTTCTTGCATAGTAGACCAAAAGTGAGAAGTGAATCGAGCGTCTCGGTCGGATATAATGTGAAGAGGCACACCATGACGGCTTACGATCTCGTCGATGTAAATCCGGGCTAATCTTGATGTCTTATATGTGTCTCGTATGGGTATGAAATGTGCCGACTTAGTCAATCGGTCGACGACTACCCATATGCTATCGTGCCCGCGAGATGTCCGAGGTAACTTGGTTATGAAAGTCCATGGATATATGTTCCCACTTCCACATGGGAATTTCGGGTTGTTCAAGTATCCACTTGGACGTTGATGCTCCGCTTTAACCTTCGTGCATGTAAGGCACTTAGCAACATAGGTTGCTATGTCTCGTTTCATTCCGGGCCACCAATATTGACTTCGTAAGTCCATGTACATCTTATCGGAGCCCGGGTGAATTGAATAACGAGTCCGATGTGCTTCGTTCATGATAGAAGCCCGAAGGTTATTGCGTTTGGGGATCCAGATTCGGTTTGCGAAATACATTAGCCCATTGGCTCTTGTTTCTAATTGGGCTAAGAGATTTGGTTCGAGCTCTTCCTTCATACTCCCTTCGGTTTGCACCGCTTGCTGTGCTTCTCGAATACTCGCCTCGATGTCACAATCGATCCTTAAGTTCTGCAATAACACCGTAGCATTGTTGACATCGAGTCGGACTTCAGTATCAAACTCTCCCAATGTATCGAACCATTGGCGTCGGTCGCGAATCTCTTGAACGGAAACCATCTTTTGATGCGTCTTTCGACTCAATGCATCGGCTACGACATTTGCCTTGCCGGGATGGTAGCGGATATCACAATCGTAGTCGCTAATTAGTTCCACCCAACGACGTTGTCTCATATTGAGGTCCTTCTGATTGAAAACGTGTTGGAGGCTCTTGTGGTCCGTGTAGACTATACATTGCGTGCCGTATAGATAGTGTCTCCAGATTTTCAAAGCAAAGACCACCGCTCCGAGCTCGAGATCGTGCGTCGTATAATTTACCTCGTGAACCTTCAATTGTCTCGAGGCATATGCGATGACCTTTCCCCGTTGCATGAGAACACAACCAAGGCCTTGTTTCGACGCATCGCAGTATACCGTGAAGTCGTCATTCCCATCCGGTAGCGTCAGAATAGGGGCATTGCACAACTTGTGCTTCAATGTCTCAAACGCCTCTTCTTGCTCGGCTTTCCACTCGAAAGGCTTGTTCTTCTGAGTCAAGGACGTGAGTGGCTTTGCGATTTTTGAGAAGTTGGCAATAAATCGCCGGTAATACCCGGCTAGGCCAAGAAACGATCGTACTTCCGTCGGAGTTGTGGGAGCACTCCAACTCTTACGGCTTCGACCTTCGCAGGGTCGACGTGAATTCCTTGACTATTCACAACGTGCCCTAGGAACTGTACTTCTTCAAGCCAAAACTCACATTTCGAGAATTTCGCGTACAGTTGTTCCTTCTTCAACAGTTCGAGGATTTGACGGAGATGAAGTTCATGATCGGAGCGAGACTTGGAATAAATAAGAATGTCGTCAATGAAAACGATGACGAACTTGTCTAGGTATGGCTTGCACACCCGATTCATAAGATCCATGAAGACCGCTGGAGCATTGGTTAAGCCGAAAGGCATAACCATGAACTCGTAATGCCCATACCGGGTGCGGAATGCAGTCTTTGGGATATCGTCGTCGTGGACTCGCAGTTGATGATAACCCGAACGCAAGTCGATTTTTGAAAAGATTGCAGCTCCTTGAAGTTGGTCGAAAAGATCGTCGATACGAGGAAGAGGATACCGGTTCTTGATAGTCAACTTGTTGAGCTCCCGGTAATCGATACACATGCGGAAAGACCCATCTTTCTTCTTCACAAATAAGACAGGTGCACCCCAAGGAGAAGAACTAGGGCGGATAAACCCCTTCTCGGATAATTCCTGGAGTTGGCTAGAGAGTTCTTGCATTTCCGATGGTGCGAGTCGGTAAGGTGATTTAGCCGCGGGGCTTGCTCCCGGAATCAAGTCGATTTTAAATTCTACTTCGCGTACGGGAGGTAACCCGCTAAGATCATCGGGAAAAACCTCAGGGAATTCTCGTACAACTGGAACATCTTTGAGTTCCTTCTCCTTGGTTTTGGTGTTGACTACATATGCCAAGAATGCCGGATAACTCTTACTTAGGCATTTCTGAGCCTTAGTACATGACATAAGCTTGAGTCCTTTAGAGGACCGTTCACCGAACACCTTCAACGTGTCCCCGAAGGGTAAGGGCATGCGAATGCACTTCTCGAAACAAATGATCTCGGCATGGTTCTTAGATAACCAATCCATGCCAATAATGACGTCGAAACTCCCGAGGTTCATAGGAATAAGGTCGATAAGAAACTTATGGTCATCGAGACACAATAGACAATCGCGGATAACCACGTCGACGGTGATGGGTTCTCCATCAGCAACTTCGACGGTGAGAGGTCTCTCTAGATTTGAGCGAGGTTTAGAAAGTGTCGGCTCGAACTCTAGGGAAACGAAACTTCTATCGGCGCCCGAATCAAATAATACGTATGCATAGGTGTCATTAATAAGAAACATACCTGTATAGGTTTTAAAGGCACTTAAGGACACAAGTAAGGAATTTTAAGAGAAATTCTATAGGGATAGGGTTGCAATTTTTACGTACCGTTCACCACCTCGTTGTTCGCCTGGGCTTGGTTCGCATTGATGTTGAAAGCACGTCCACGAGCTTGTGGAACATTGCCCACAAGACGAGGGCACTGGGGTCGGTAGTGACCTGGTTCTCCACAGTTGTAGCAGACCCGATTTGTTTCCGTCACTGCGTTCCCTAATGCTCGGCGACACGTTGCCACAAGGTGCCCGTACTTGCCACATAGTGTGCAGATGCGACATGGAAGATTGCCCGGGTGGTGATACCTACACGTGTTACACATAGGTAGAGGGCCCGCATAAGCCCTTGCCACGGGCACTTGTGCTGCTGGAGTAGCCCCGGTAGTACACTGTCTTTGGGGCGGTTTAGGAGCAGCCACGGCATAGTTCCGTGCCGGTACAAACTTCCGTTTCTTGTTATCAGGCTTGACCTTCTTGACCTCCTCGGGGGTCGTCTTCTCAGTCTTCTTGGCACCCTTTGCAGACATGGTGCCCGCTCGGATGTGGTTCTCCGTCAATTGGGCAGTGATGGTGATAGCTTCTTCCAAGGTTGCGGGCCGGCTACCCACAACGGCATCCTGAATCTGAGGCGGCACACCCTTAATAAATTTTTCCACGTTTCGGGAAACAGTATCCACCATGTGTGGCAGCAGTATGCTTAGTTCATGATGACGGGTAGAATACGCCAGATGGTTCCCGCCATCCTGTTTCAAATTCCAGAATTCCTCCTCCAGTTTCTGAATTTCACTCCTCGGGCAAAACTTGGCTATGGCTATGTTTTGAATTCCTCCCAAGTTAAAGCCAAGATTGCATCGGGGCCTCGGTTCCTCTTTTCACTGTTCCACCATGTTAAGGCCTGTTGTTGTAGCATACTGGTGGCATACCTCACTTTGAGTGCTTCGGGGCACTCACAGTTGACGAAGGTGTTCTCCATCCCTTCAAACCACTCTAAGAGACCGGTGGCACCTTCCTTGCCACTATAACTGGGAGGCTTGCATGAACTGAAATGCTTGAAGGTGCACGACTGGGTGTTACGCCGTTGGTTTGCACTATTCTCCCCTTGACCATTGCTATTGTTCGTGACGTTTGCGATCATAGTGCTGCTGAGTTCAGCCACCATGGTCGGGATGACCGCAGCCATTTGCCGAGCAATCATGGCAGCAAGCTTACGGCCGGATCTTCCTCGGTTTCCGTGGAAGCGAGACATGCTGGAAAAATACAAATTGGGTTAGGATCGGTTAAAGGATAATATGGGTAGGCAATTAAGGTAAGGATCATGAATTATACGGAATGATTCCATTTGGTGACGCATCACCATTTGGAAACGTTGACACGTCAAGATGAATTGACCCATTCACCTCAGAAACTCGTGTATGTTGGTCATAGTTTATCACTCATCCCGGAAATCCCCAGGTAGCGTAACGGTTCCCTCAATGAGATTATACGTATACGCTTGCCTTAGCCCGAGGGCCTTTTGCCAGAAAATCCAGAATACAGGTGTCTATGTACCACACTAGTTCTTTGGTTTATGAAATCAAAAATCTTGATGGGATATTTACAAGATTAGACATAAAGTCTAAAGAATTCCTATCAATAGATTCTACTTGGAGACGAGAATAAGTTTAAGAAATAGTAACTGTCGGGGAGAATTAACGTTTAAGATAAGTCTAGGGGAGACGGGTAACAATATGTAATCATGTAGAAAGGCACTTATGCTAAGGCATCACATTGCACATAATAAGGCATAGCGTTAGGCAGCATGCAAACAATAAGTATGTATTCATAGGAATACTATTCTATAAGGATCATGCATAAACTATAGCCTAGGTCGCCATTTCTAATAACCTAAATCCCTATAGTTATGGGCTCTGATACCAATCTGTCACACCCCAACCTTGACGGCGGAAACGTCGAGGTGCGAGGGTTAAGATTGTTCACAGCCACATAACGCTATGTTAAAGTATAAAGTGCCATTAATCAATTGTTTTCAATCACCACATACATCAATGTCTCAAAATAAATTAAACAAAAACAAGAATTCGATTGTCTTTATTAAACCTAGGTCCATGATCTAGGTTTATGCATTCCTTCAATCATCGCTAAGCTTGCACATTACCTGAAACATGTTGAAAATAAAGTCAACTAACTAGTTGGTGAGTTCTCATGGTTTTAAATACAATAAGTATACAAAATGTGGCAATTCTAGTCAATGGTCACAAGATAGCAAGTATATAGAACATGCATAGTTACAATCAAGCCTCGACTGAATAATATGAATAAGCATGATTAGCTAAGTGTATTTGGTTCCCTAGTGCACAAGCATACGGCTCCTAGGAGTCGGCAATACATCGACTTTAGCACCAAATAGGCTTGTCAGGCCCAAAGATCTAAGACTTCGCTAGGCTAGCAATAGTTAATGATTGCACACGTATGTCACATCTCATATAATACTAAACATATCCAAACAACCACGACTATGTAAGAATTGCACGTGTGAAATAAGTATCAAAACGTGTATGTGTAAGTTTGTATAAGCAACATGTTTCACCCCGAAAGATGTGAAATAATCGTAAAGCGGGGCATAAGAACTCACGTGTTTAATAAGGAGACTTGTAGATGAAATAAGAATAACCACGAATAAGATTTCCAACACAAACGTCACAACGCACCTAAACGAAATAAAGTAGCGCGTTATAATATGTTTGATGATTAATTGTAGATCTAATATGATTTAATAATTATTCGTGTTTACTACATGTTAATAACGTGATCGGTTTAATGGAACGAATGGATTATACTTGATATAATCAATTGTTAGCGCGTAAGAGAAATGAAACTTGATTAAATTGTACGTTGAACCGATTTTTAAGGATTGTATATAATAATTATAATAAGTTATTTAACTATTATAAGGGACTATATACAAATATATATATTTATAGGTATAAGTAATCAAACAATTTAATTGTTTGAATATACATATAAATATATATACTAAACAATTTTGATATTGTGTATAATAATCAATATAAATGATTTAGCTATTAAAGAACTTTGTATAAATATGTATATATATATATATATATATATATATATTTATATGTATATATAAGTAACTAAACAGTTAGATTGTTTGATTATATATATATAAATATATATACTAAACAATTATAACATTGTATAATCATAATAAGTTATTTAACTACTAAAAGATCAATATATAAATATATATATATATAGGTATAAATAACTAAACAATTTAATTATTTAAAATTATATATATACATATACAAGTATTATGTTTACTCATTTCTTTTGTATTTTTAAAACTAAAATTATGTATTTATAAATACAAAAGTATTTTATAAAAATAAATTTTGTCACAATTTAATTAAACAAAAATAAGAAAATAAATCTGCATTTTATAAAATTAATTTTAGGAATTTTCAGAATTTAAAAATGTTTAATTATTAAGAAGAAATGAAGAAAAGAAGAAAAAAAATCAGAAAGAAAAAGAAAAGGGGGGTTGCCGGGGTCGAACCCGGGACCCCCTCTGAAGAATGGGGCGCGGAGACCAGTGAACCAGGGCCAAGGCCTTGGTTTTTATTGGTTTGGTTATTGTTTTAACCTTAGTCCCCGGTTTACCCCCAAATTAGGATGAACCCTAGGTTCAACAGATTTGAAATTGACCTCCGATTCAATGTTAAACACCCGAATCATCATGGGGCTTTTGATCCCTGGATCAAATCGAGTCACTAACAGGTTCTAATTACCTGTTTAGATTAAGCTTCGAGTGATTTCGAGATCGGTTTTGTATCGGGTGTTCTTGAGTTTGGGGTTTTCTGATCGAGTGGTTTTTTTTTGTGAAATTGAAGGTTTGGAGAGTTCAGGAACTTCGAAATGATTCCGAAACC
>CM044017.1:58030183-58180183 GCA_024085815.1 Flaveria linearis | reverse complement strand
TGTTACTGTTGTTGTTACTGTTGTTGTTACTGTTGTTGTTACTGTTGTTGTTACTGTTGTTGTTACTGTTGTTGTTACTGTTGTTGTTACTGTTGTTGTTACTGTTGTTGTTACTGTTGTTGTTACTGTTGTTGTTACTGTTGTTGTTACTGTTGTTGTTACTGTTGTTGTTACTGTTGTTGTTACTGTTGTTGTTACTGTTGTTGTTACTGTTGTTGTTACTGTTGTTGTTACTGTTGTTGTTACTGTTGTTGTTACTGTTGTTGTTGTGTTGTTGTTACTGTTGTTGTTAGTGTTGTTGTTAGTATTGTTTTTACTATTGTTTTTATTATTGTTTTTATTATTGTTTTTATTATTGTTTTTATTGTTGTTTTTATTATTATTTTTATTATTATTTTTATTATTATTTTTATTATTATAATTATTATTATTATATTATTATTATTAATATTATTTTATTATTTTTATTATTATTATTTTTATTATTATTATTTTTCTATTTTCATTATTTTAGTATTTTACCCACATATTCTAATATAAACATGTATTGAGTGTATTGATTTGTTTTAACAACTCTTTACCTCTAAAACATAAGAAAGCTCACATATGCAAATTTTGCATATCATACTGCCTTGATCATTTTGTGTGTATAATCATACATAATGGGTAAACCATGGTACACAAACATCGTGTTATTCTCAAAACTTTTAACTTTCTAATCACATAAACCAAAGTTCATATCCTCCATATTATTCTTCAAATCCATTCAGCTCATCTTTTTTGTTTAACTATTTTGATAGGTATCATAGCTACTAAGATACACCTATGAAAACTATCAAAACAGTTAAATAAAAAATAAAAAAATATGAGAAGAAATAGCTACTAAGATACTCCTATGAAAACTATCAAAACAGTTAAATAAAAAATAAAAAATAAAAAATATGAGAGGAAACAATACATAAAAAACACCTCAGTTTGTGTGGTTGGAAAAGTTTAAGGGATTATGAATAATGTGGTGTATGTGCATTGATGTTTTGTGCATATATAAATAATTATACTCCAGAAGTATGCATTGTAATGTTGTGTAAAACAATTACCCAATTGTTAAAAAAGCAACGCCATGAACAGTAACTCAGGGGTATTTTCGGTATATCACTGTTCTTCGGGTTCCGTGCCAGGCCTTCTTATGTGATGTCTCATCGTTCATTGTTGCTCGGGTTTCATTTGGTGGTGGTGGTTGCCGAAGGCTTTGGGCGGCCGGCTGTTGGGGCCGCTTCGTTTTCCCCGGTCGGTCGTCGTCTTTAAACACTGGTGGTTGTTCGTACGTGTGTTGGTGTAGACGATGCTAGGGTCCGCCTCCCTACCGTGCCCTCACCTTTGTGTGTTGTCGGTGCCAGGCTGATGGGGCTCACGATTTACGGGTCTGAAGAAGGCGGTGCTGGTGGCGGTGGAGGCGGATTCCCCTCGGCCGGATGTCTGCGCACCGTCGGATCTTCAAAATCTCTTTGTTACCCTTATAGGGTTTTCGGATGGCGCCACCCACTGCCGCCTGACGCCGCCCACTGCTGCCCGGCGCCGCCCACTGCTGCCCGGCGCTGTCGTCGCACGCATTTGTTGATGGTGGTGACTCCTGCCGGCAGCGGCTGTATCTGTTGTCTGTGGCGTTTCGTTTTGGGTTTATCTGACCTAATGGAGTGCCATGAACAGTAACTCAGAGGTATTTTGTGTGTGGAGTAATCGTCGGGTGTGGGCTGCCGACGCATTGGCTGTTCAGTTGTTGGTGGGTTTATGTTACCCTAACCGTCAATGATGATGACGATCGTTCATCTGAGACCCTTATACCTCTGTTTTTTTTCATTGATTGCTTTAAATCTGTTCTTGCTATGATGATGACTGTGGTAGAGGTGGTTTCTTGGTGTGGTAAAGTTGGTGATGGCAAGTGTGTTGTACTGCACTTGCAACCTGAGTTGCAGCCATAGAAACCAAAAACCAAGATCTGAGCAAATTGCCTAATCTTTTGAGTTTTTTTGCTTTGTTTTCTTACTTACTTTATTAACGTGAGCCCAACCTTATGATTTAATGAAGGTTAGTCTCGGTTAAAAAATTATTTAGTTCTATGCCGATTTGTGATGTGATGAAAAAATTAACTTGCGACTGTAATGGGGTTTGTGTGGGACTCAATTTTATTCTTTTTCGGGCTCAGTTTTATCCGTTTCTAGAACGCGCAACGCGCTTGGGGGCATCACCCCTAGTTATCTTAAGAACTAAGCAGCCTTTGACGTGGAGAATTTTAATTAAATCGTGTTTTATAATTTTATATTTTTAAATATAACCAAAATATTAAAGTTTACTTGAGTTTAATTTATATATTGAGTTTATTATTTAATTACTTTTAATTTTCAAAAATAGTTTTTTTACCTGATACCAACTAACCGATTCTTGTATTAACCTGATCCGTTAAGACAAGTAAAATTTTTAGACAACCCGAAACCGATTGTCAATCTAACAATTTATTGTTGGAACCGGTTCCTTTACGCTATATTATCCGGTTCAGACTACAATCAAAACCAAGTTTTTTACTATAACCGCACATCTCTACGACAACCACTAAAAATTTCTGATTCAACAAGCAAATGTACCCGTAGTGATGCACAAATCGGGTATTGGGTCATACTTGAAACTAGGTACGCGTACCCCTATACCCACTGGTTTTTTGGACCCGAGTACACCTAAAAACTAGGTAGGAACTGGTCCAGGTAACGGGTACCCCTATACCCTACCCAGTGTATTTGGTTAGGATAGGGTTGGGTCTGGTTCAGTTATGAAACCGGGTACAATCGTGTATCGTGTAACTTTTTAAAAAAATATTTTTGAATGTTTGACAACAGCAATATATTAGACCGTTGTGGGTTTTCTTCACTATAAATACAACTAAATAACTTCATTGTTTAGTTATATGATGTCTTATAGTTTTACTAGGTTTTTATATTGTTTGTTATAATATTATGTTTTATAGGATAAACATGTTAAGAAATGAAGTTACACGATAATCAGATTTTACCTCGGTTCGAAGAACATCGGGTCTAAAACAAGCGAATACAACTTGATATGTATTTCTTCGTTTGTTTTAGAAAACGATTAAAAAAAGATATTAAATATTTTTCTAGAAACCTAAATTTCACAGTATTACATATATATCTATACTATATAATAAAAGAGTAACTAAGATGACACGTGTCACTCTCATGTTACTTCTCAAAAAAAAATTTCCCGCCTAAACTAATACATTATTTTAGTCAAATATTTTATTTTAAAAAAACTCAATTAATAGTAATAATTTATTTTGTTTTAAATTTAATTTTTGTAATATCAACTTAATTGTGTAATCATATTATTTTGAACTATACATATTTTTATAGATAAATAAGATTCAATTTAAAAAAAACTAAAAAGAAAAAAATATTTATTGATATATTTATTTATTTTAGATTAGTGTGATCTTAACACAACTGGTTTTAGTTTTTAATGAATCAATTATATATATTATATTATTCAAAAAAGTATTTGAATATTTATAAAATGTTACTACGTAACTTAATTATACGAAATATTTATACATTTATGAATTATATTGTTTTTATATTTTCAACTCGTGTATTACACGGGTTTACTAAAACTAGTTACATATATAGACCACTAATCAAACACGCATGTTTTTTACATGATTTATTATAGATATAAATAGTTGATAAATTTGATGATTGTAATCTATGTATTATATAAAAGAAGGTTTTGATTTGCCACTTGGCGTAACTATATGGCTCCTAAATTTTATTTTCTCACTTCTCTTTCTTAATAAATATCACATTAAATACAAATGATATCAATTAATTCTTTTCATATCAAAAATAATTTTAGAAAAATAATTTTACAAAATAAGAAACTTTTTCAAAAAATATCAAACTTTTAAAAAACACAATATATTTTAAAACTTGTGGCTTTAAAAAATAAAATTCCTATGAAATAAAAATAATTAAATTTCAAAGTTATAATAAAGAAATCATTAAAAATGACACTTTTTTAAAAACGGTTTGTTTTGAAACAATTTGTTTAAAAACCAATTTTTTTTGAAAAAAACAAAAAAAATAAACAAAAGTTTAAAAAATGATACCTGTCTTTTTATCACTCGTACGTAATGTCAATCGTATCTTATATCAATAGATCGTTTTATGATTAATAATTTTGTTAATAATTGTTTAATATTTTATTATTCAACCTGTGTACTACACGGGATACTAACCTAGTAGATCAAAATATATATTAATATAGTATCCCGTGTATTATACGGGTTGAATAATAAAATATTGTAAGGCCCCGTTCCCGGGAAACCTCACAGTTGGCAATTCATAGCATAAAATCAGTTTAATAACAAAACATTGCAGCGAAAAATTATTAAACATTCATTTAAAACTTTAAAACCCCATTGTACTCATACATTTGTCCTTTAAATGTAAACAAAACATATTCCTTATTCATTAATTACAATAAAGACTTCATTAACAGGAATGCCATCCATATCTCCCCAAGTAGCTTCGGTGCCATCCTCAGCATCAGCGCTTACCTGTCCACTATTATGCATAAAAAGTCAGCTACGCTGAGTGAGTTCTAGTTTTATATAAATAAGAAAATATAATCTTTTATCCTTTCATATAATGAACACGCATACATCATACTACAAACATTACTTGCATCACATTAGGCACGTTCATTATCTTTCTTTCTTTCATTACATTTCACTTCATCATAGGCGAGATTTGCACAAAGCAAGATCTCCATGTTGATTGACAACGAATGTCAATCCCCGTCGGTACACGTTATCCATGGTCGCTACCCCCGACGGTTGATCGATCCCCGTCGGTACACATCTTCATGGTAGCTTCCCCCGACAGTTGATCCACACTGCTAGGCACATAGCCCGCTCATGAATACGGATCCATCATCATACATCAGACTCACATAAGTGAAGTCTATCATAGTGCTTGCAAGACTTTTCATCATCGAACGGGCCCGGGGGTAACATTCGTTAAGTTCCACTTCTCATTAGTATTATCTTTCACTTAATATATATGTAATTCTTAGCTTATTAAGTACACAACATACCAAGTACTAGTCATCATAATGTCACACCCTCAATTTCCACAAACAGGGTTTTACCGTTAAGCGTGTGACATACCAGGATCTCAGACACGGTCATATCAAACGACACTATATGAGTTTAAAAATAAACGTTTGATTTAAATCAGAGTACATAAAAGAAATGAATAACAGTGCAGAAGCGTAAAACTGAAATGTAAACTATACTGAAAGTCTGAAAGTGTTATGCCAAAACAAATATTCAATGCAACTAAATGAAACTGATGAATGAATGTCCTGAGTGCGTCCTTAATCGTGCATCATGAGCTTAAGCGTTCCTGTGACCTGAGAAAACATGCTAAAATTGTAAGGCCCCGTTCCCGGGCACCTCACAGTTGGTCATTCACAGCATAAATCATACTTATTATAAATTTAAGCAGCGGAATTAATTTAAACAAAAGACATTCATTCCATTAAAAACACTGTTGCTAAGCAATACATTCTAGTTTATAAGTCACAAAATGTTAGATGAATGAATTACAAAACAACAGTATTGTCAAAAAGTGAATGGATGTCAGTCTTGCCCGCCAAGTAGCCATCCCCGGGTGCCATCCTCAGCAACCTGTCACCTGCCAACTGGAAAATACATAAAAGTCAGCGTTGCTGAGTGAGTTCTAGTTTTATAATTAAAATACTTTATTTTTCATTCAAAACCGTTCCTCTTCTTCTTAAGTGATCATACATCGTACGTACACATAGGTAATATTTTTATTATCTTCACCATCGTTCAATTCGTACTTTTATCATTCTTCTCCCGGTCTTTTGCAACACATAGTTGCTCAACCATTAACGATCTCAAGGATCTCAAGACTTTTGGGTCTGTTGTGACACCGAGTCACTCACCCATTTCCAACCTCACAGGTTGTAAGTCTTCTGCGGGCTTTTGCAACGCCAAGTTGCTCACCTATTAGCAATCTCAAGGATTGCAAGGCTTCTGCGGGCTTTTGCAACACCAAGTTGCTCACCCATTAGCAATCTCAAGGATTGCAAGGCTTCTGCGGGCTTTTGCAACACCAAGTTGCTCACCCATTAGCAATCTCAAGGATTACAAGGCTCCTGCGGGCTTTTGCAACACCAAGTTGCTCACCCATTAGCAATCTCAAGGATTGCAAGCCTTCTGCGGGCTTTTGCAACACCAAGTTGCTCACCCATTATCAATCTCAAAGATTGTAAGCCTTCTGCGGGCTTTTGCAACACCAAGTTGCTCACCCATTATCAATCTCAAAGATTGTAAGCCTTCTGCGGGCTTTTGCAACACCAAGTTGCTCACCCATTATCAATCTCAAAGATTGTAAGCCTTCTGCGGGCTTTTGCAACACCAAGTTGCTCACCCATTATCAATCAAGACTTTCTTTTATTCATTTACATTCCACTTTCTATTACCATTAATCTTCCACTTTATTAATGATAATAATAATTCCTGTCTTGATCATAATCATTACACGTAGAATCATACAATATTATTATTAATAAACATATTAATAATAATAGTACTGATAATATTAATAATCATATTAATATTAATTCCCATCACAGCCCTAATCATAACATTAATTAAAATATTAAGAAAGGGTATTAATACATTCAGACATAATCATTCGCATCCAATAAAGTCCAAGTCAACATCCATGTGAAACCCTACTACACAGACTCCAAGACAAAAGTCTGTTAAAAGTCAAAGTATTTGGGCGTATGAGCCCTGTCTTAGGCGTTTCACCACTGTCAGACATATCAACTACACTTAGAAAAATTTCAGGCTCTGGGCGTATGAGCACTGCTGGGCGTATGACCCCTGTTGGTCGTATTAGCTCTGTTGGTCGTATTAGCCCTGTTGGTCGTACCATCCCATACTTGGAAAATATTTTCTGGTCATACGACCAGAATTCAGACTTTTCACCTTTTTACTTAGTTTTCAGACTCATGGGTACTGTGGGACTCATGAGTCCTGTTGGACTTATAAGTCCCCATACTTAGCAAATTTTCAGACTTATGAGTCTGGTCGTTTTAGAACTATTGGACACATTACCTGCTTAGACTCATGACCATACTTAGAATATTTCTAAGGCATGTCCCTGGGCGTATAAGCACTATTAGACTCATTAGTTTGTACTTAGTTATTCTAAGTCCAAATTTCAGGCATATTACTACTATTTGGGCTTGTTAGTCGTTTTAGTAACCTGCTCATGTGACTAATTCATATTTCGAATTCCCAAACATCAGAATGCCTAGTACTAAACATATACACATGATTCTAGGCATAAATCTAACATAAACATAAACATACATACATTCATATCATACGGGTCTTATACCTAAACTTATAAAAACATACTTACATGCATTTCCAGCCCCAAAACATTTAAAAACAGATAAGAAGGGGTCTAGAACTCACCTTCGTTGTCTCTTCAAATTTTCACACTCTTCTCCCAAGCCTCTTCGACTGTTCTAGCACCTAAAACACACACACCACACCACCCGAACACACAAGTCACATTTATGAGCACACATACGGTTCTAGAATCATCTAATGCTTCAAAAACTCGAGATTTCTTACCAAAAACTTCTAGTTTTCAGATTCTTCTTAAAAAATCCCGAGAATTCTCTGCTTTTGTGCTTTCTCTCTCTAAAAGTCCGTAGATAGTGATGATGTGAACAAGAGTGGGTGACCTGACCACCTTTTGTATCAAAAAAATAAAAAGTTTGCCCATTTGGCACTTTTGGTCCTTCAACAAAAGTAGACTTTTGTTTTCTTTCTTTTCTCTTTCTATTTTGTTCTTTTAATTTCTTTAATAAGAATTTACGGGTGTTACAAAAATGTGTCAACATAAAGTTGGTGAGTTCACAGGTTTAATCAACAAGAAATGTGTTCGTAAGCATTTCCATGTTTTGCGTTTCAATGGTTTAGTATATAGAGCATATCGTTAGGTAGCTAGCCTATGTTCTTGTTACTTAGCGTTTCGAACCGAAGCTGACTGTTTACGTCCTATTTGTGTTTGTTGTATCCCGTCATGTCTCATCAGACCATGACAATGTGTTTCCACCACGTCTTAACCGACCGTGGCAATCGTGTGTTAGGTCAATCTAGCACCCGTTCGACCTCCAATCAAGCTAGCGCGACTAGCCCGGGCGGGGTTTGTCAGACCCAGTAGTACTACTCAAAATTACCTCGCTAATCCCATTACTAACGGTTCGAGTGTGTCAGGACATGTTGTGTGTTTGCACTAACGTAACAAGCGATATCAATAATACTAAAAACCATTTATAAAATATGTTTGCATGTTTTCTTCCCCAAAAATGAAAGAAAGTAAAATAGGGGCCGTGAATACTCACCTTGATTGCACAGCAGAGAAATAATGTTCGCACAACTGTTAGAGTTTCGGTTAACCTGAATTCCATTTAGTATGATTATAATTAATGTTAGTCATCCTTTACGAGTGTAAGAGTCGTACGGTTTCGCGATCACGGTTCGGTTCGATGTCGGTTGTCGATGTTTGCCTTGTGTACACAAACACACTCATATGCAATATATATATATATCAAGTCAAGTATATAGTATATGCCATACTCATATTTATCTTATATATATTATAAATCACACTCACTGCTATATATATCATATATACATCCATGCAACTCACAATGTAACACACATAATAAATAACAATTACCAAGGCATATTCTACGCAGCATACATACAATCGTATATATGCACAATTCCACCATATACTAACCTACTGCACATCACATACAACTCACCTCATGCGCCTTCTGCCTCTCGTACGTCCACATGGGTTTCCACACAACCCACTATAATGCATACATATATAATTCGATACATATATATATATATATAATAGTACACAACTTGTATACGACAGAATTTGCACACATACTCAAGAACATAACCTGTATAATCAACATACAACCTGTATAATGGTATGTAATATATAATTCGCTACATATATATATATCAACATACATACATACATAAGAACGTACACACACACTATGATTACATACATCCATACGTACACCCACATGTATATAATCACACAAATCAAACCAAAACATACATTCAAGCAACCCGAAACGAAACCGAACCAAATCGCGATGATGAACCGAACCGAAACCGTAATGTACCGAAACGAATTATGAAAAGAACCATACCGTACGGTAGATGAGAGGCTGTGATCTAACAACGGGGCGTCGTTGGAAACTAGCGGTTGATGGCGGTGTCGTTTGATCACGTAGAAAAACTGCCGGGTTCGCGGTAAGGGCTGCGATCGGATCGAACGAGGTAGAAGAAGGCTTTTCACAATTTAGATGGCATAAACCGCCGGGAGGGGTCGGCCGGTTGTTGTGGTGGCTTCGAATGTGATGACGGCAGAGCTTTAGAGAATGGGTTAGGGTTTCGGGAGCTTAGGTCGAGCGAATGAGGGGAACCGAGAGGAGATGAAGTTGGTTATTATTTAGATAGATTTGTTTGTGAGTTTACAACTTTAGTCCCTCCACAATAATCTAATTTACATTTACGTTTATTAAGTTTAGTTAATTTAAAGTTACTTAATTATTAATAGGTTTAATAACAATTTATTTATTTATACTATAAAATATACGTTGAGTGATGGTAACAAAGTTAACCTAAAACCTCGAGTTATCACACATAACACGTACCCGACCCTCCGCGGGACAGCGGGGGTTCGGGGGCGGCAGCCCCTGACAGCGGGGTCCTAGGGGCAGCAGCCCCTAGTGGGGTCCAAGGGGCAACGCCCCTGGCTGGGGCCGGGCTGCCAGGTCAGCGCGCCCGAAAATTATTTTGAGCTATTTAAATGTCACATTTACTTTAGAAAAATGTATTTTCTTGTTAAAACACCTTGAAATCCTTATCTTAAAAACCTTATGTTTACTATGCATAATAGCCCCAAAAACATGGAAAAACTTTTAAATAAGGGGATCTAGAACTCACCTGAACTTAGCAAATAGCTTAAATCCTAAGTTACTTAAGCTATGGTCCGAATGCTCTGGCTGCACGAAACTTAATACACAAAAACGTCATTTTTTTCATAATTTCGCCCACAGTTTCGCTGAAAGTTTCGTTGTCAATTTCGCTGCCAGTTTCGCTGTCAGTTTCGCTGGGCAGTACTACTGCCAGTTTCGCTGCCTTGAGCGCCCAACTTTCGTTGGAATTTCCTAGTTTCGCAATGTCTATGGGTCCACAGTTTTGCCTGAACGAAACTGTAGTTTCGCCCCAGCGAAACTGTAATTTCTCTGGAAATGCTCTTAGTTTCGCTGGATGATTATGCAAATTCGCTGGATGCATATACAGTTTCGCAAATCGCATAAAAATCACGAACCAGTCCGTTTTTAACCCAAAATCACAACTTTTTACGTCCAACCTCTTAGTTTATCATCCATGAGGCTAAATCTAAGCTTCATACATGTTTTCATACGTAAAAATGTGACCTTTATGCGATTCTTTGTAACTTTTCAAAACCCAAAACCCTAGAATCCGGGTTTGATCTACAGAAGGGTTTAGGGGTCGATTCTTACCTTGTTTTGCTACTCCTTTCTTGAGATTTGTTGCCCAAACACCCAGATCTTCAATCCCTTGACCTTAGAAGCTCCAAAACTTGAGTTTCTTGCACTTTCTCTCTCTACTTTCTCTCTCTACTTTCTCTCTCTACGTATTTTTTGGAGTTAGGGTTGAAATGAAGAAGATGGTGGCTGATTTTTAGAGTTAAGAGCTGATTATGGGCCTCAATTACTCAAGCTCTTGTCCATAAACCCGAATTAGCCCATAACCCTTTTTCCTTTTTCTATTAAATACCCATTAATAAGCCCCTAATCCTTTATGACTCGTTTTGACTTTTCGGGGTGTTACAAATATTAAACAAGTATTAACAAAAATTATTAATCATAAAACGATCTATTGATATAAGATACGATTGACATTACGTACGAGTGATAAAAAGACAGGTATCATTTTTTAAACTTTTGTTTATTTTTTTTGTTTTTTTAAAAAAAAATTGGTTTTTAAACAAATTGTTTCAAAACAAACCATTTTTAAAAAGTGTCATTTTTAATGATTTCTTTATTATAACTTTGAAATTTAATTATTTTTATTTCATAGGAATTTTATTTTTTAAAGCCACAAGTTTTAAAATATATTGTGTTTTTTAAAAGTTTGATATTTTTTGAAAAAGTTTCTTATTTTGTAAAATTATTTTTCTAAAATTATTTTTAATATGAAAAGAGTTAATTGATATCATTTGTATTTAATGTGATATTTATTAGGAAAGAGAAGTGAGAAAATAAAATTTAGGAGCCATATAGTTACGCCAAGTGGCAAATCAAAACCTTCTTTTATTATAATACATAGATTTGAGTGTATATATTATATTAAAAAGATTACTTCTATAATTATGAAATAAGTGAAAATCTTTAAATATTCGCCAATTAACCCAAATGTCTTAAAAAGGTTATGAACATGATTCAGGGCTTTTAGGAAAATCTACTTGACAAAAACTTCGCATACTAAAAGAATAACTAAATAAAATCGATTTTATATATACATTAAAAAATTAGCTTCTTTCTATTGAAGAGATGAAAGGTTTAAATCGTATAAAAGATAGTAGTTAATAAAAGAAATTTTATGCTATTTTCAAATTGTATAAACATAAATCTATGAAATTGTAATTTGAATTTATGTTGAAACCGGGTAGGAACCTGTCCGGGTACATACTAGGGTAGGGTCGGATCCAGGTATCTTACGGAACAAATGAACCGGGTAGGAGCCAGCAATTACAAACGGGTAGGAACCGGATATGATGCCCCCGGGTATGAATCGAAGCCGGTTCCGGGTAGTACCCACCTAGTCGGGTCCCCACCTAGTTTTTTTTTCATCACCTCGTACCCGCCCGAAAAAGTAGCCATGTTTGGGCCTACAAGCACAATTGGATTTTACAAGTTTTAAAGCTCACATCTCATTTGATAGGAAATAATATTATAAATTATAATTGCTTTTAATAAACATTACACAATATTATCTCATCCTAGTAAGGTCAATTTTCTATGAAAAGGTACCACATTTATTAAAGGGATTTTTACATATTTTTTCTTTCTAAGATCATAAATTACATAATTTCCCAAGCTAAAAAACTAATTACATATATCCCCTTCCTAAAACATATATATTACATATTTATTCATTTTATTAAACTTATCCTATTTAAGAACTATTTTATCTTGTTTTTATTAAGTGATTTTTTCATATGGATGTTTTATTGTTATAATTAATTGAAAATTTTGATTTATGTTTTGTATTTGGATATTTAACTTAATTCAATTACGGTTATTGTTGTTTTGAAATAAAGTTTTAAACGAGATGGAATTTTATTGTTTTTTATTTGTATAGAAGACTCAAACTTTAAAAAGTATGTAATTGACAGTCTTAGGAAGTGAAATGTGTAAAATTATTTTAGTCAAAATACAAGTAATATAATCATTTAGTAAAAATTTTAATAAAAGGGATAAATATATAATATATATGTTTTTAAAAGGGAGGATATGTAATTAATTTTTGACTTGGGTAAATATGTAATTAATAACTTCAAAAAGGGAAATATATAAATGTCCTTTATTAAATGGGTCAACACGTATAAAACCAAATACATAAGTGTCATGACCAAAAAGATTTTAGAAATGATAAAAAAAGATAAGTGAAAAAGTGAAGGTATATAGACAAAAAAGTAATTCCAAATCTTCAAAAGAAATTAAAATAAAACAAACATACCATTAAAAGAAATTAAAATAAAACAAACATACCATTAAATTTCACACTGTAGCAAAATTTGGGTTGGGTCTAGAGAGAGGTGGGTTAAGAGCAACCTTACCTCTATTCTTGAAGATAGAGTCCGCTCTCATTAATATTTAAGACACCAAATCCCAAAAAATCACAAATAATTCATTTACTTGTTTTGAGCCTATAGTGATTCAAATACCACATACGGTGATAGCCTGCAAGGATAATAGCATACAACGTGGTGACATGCATGTAGGGTTTGATGTATGATAGATGATATGTAGGATCGTTATGGCAAGAACAGAGAGAATGATAATATGATTATAAAAAGCGTACGTTATGGCAAGAACAGAGAGAATGATAATATGATTATGAAAAGCGTATGTTACAAATGAGAATGATCTAGAGTACTTATACAATTTAATGGTAACTACTAACGGTGTTAACATAACCACCATAACTAACTAACGGTGTTAATAGTTAATATAGTTGGGTCTAGGTTTACTTGAGATCATTGGGTTGATAGTTGAATTTAATCTAATAATCTCCCCCTTAAATTTAACATGCTTCAACACTTGTGACTCCTAGCAAGTTTCTTATTTCATCAAACTTCTTCCTTAGTAGTGCTTTAGTTAGAATATCTGCCTTTTGTAGTGAGCCACTGACATATTCTACAGTTATCTTTCCTTTTTCCACGCATTCTCGTATGAAGTGATATCTTGTATCTATGTGTTTGCTTCTCCCATGGAAGTCTGGATTCTTCATTAGTAGTATAGCAGATTTGTTATCTACTCGTAGCATGATCTTGTCTTGTTGCCATCCTGTTAGTTCACTTAATAAGCTCCTTAGCCAAATTCCTTGACATGCTGTCGAGGTTGCTATAATAAACTCTGATTCACATGATAAAAGTGTAACTGTTGCTTGCTTGTGACTTGCCCATGATATCGGTGCATCGTTAAAGTAGAAAACTATTCCAGTTGTGCCTTTACCATCATCAGGGTCTGTTTCATAACTGCTATCACTATATCTAATTAAAGTTTTGCTGCCATTTCCTTTATTGGTAATTCTATAGTTTAGTGTTCCTTTAACATATCTTAATAGTTGCTTTGAGGCTTGCATGTGCTCTTTCTTTGGTGTTAACATATATCTACTTAACATTCCAACAACAAAATTTATGTCTGGTCTTGTATGAGTGAGGTAGCGAAGACTTCCAATTATTCTTCTAAATTCTATTTCATTTACTGATTCACTTTTCTCAAACTTTGACATCTTTGTTCCCGGTTCCATTGGGTACGTTGTTGGACTACAATATTCCATTTTTGCCTTTTGTAATATCTTTATAGCGTAGTTCCTTTGATTTATTGTTATTCCCTTTGAATCTTGTGTGACTTCGATTCCCAAATAGTAGTGTAGTAATCCTAAGTCACTCATGTCAAATTGATTCTTCATTTCCTTTTTGAAGCTGATGATGTCTTTCTTGTTTCTTCCAATAACTAATAAATCATCTACATAAACTTCAATAATTAACTCAGACTTGTTTTTCTTGTAGATTGGTTGTTCTTGTGGACACTTTGAAAAACCTAATTCCTTCAATGTCTTATCTAGTTTCACATTCCATGCTCTAGGTGCTTGTCGTAATTCATATAGTGCCTTTGTAAGTTTGTAAACCTTATTTTCCTTTCCTTTCTTTACAAAACCTTTGGGTTGTGTAACGTACACTTCTTCCTTCAATTCTTCATTTAGAAAATGTCACATCCCGGCTGTCACACTCCTACTGAGAGCGGAAACACGAGGATGTAACGAGACGGGATCGTCATAACACATTGTAATCAATATAGATGCAAAATAAATATGTATAGAATGAATAACGTGTCATGACAACACCCGGCACAAGGGAGACTTGTGTCATGTCTAGTCAATAACCACAACTACATAGCCAAAAGTATTAACATTATAATAAAATTTCCACAACCCGGGAACAAGTATCCAAAAGTATAATAATGTGTAATTAGACCAACAATATCAAGTAATGTTTGTCAAGTATTGTATAGTCTCAAAAATGAATCCTAGAGTCTCCACTAAGGCCGCCCTCCTAGGATCTTTAGTTAATTGTATCACCTGAAAAGATATGCTCAAAATGGTCAACATAATTATTGGTGAGTTCGCAGGTTTAATAGTAAACAAAATTGATGTTGTGTAATAGTTTTGCGGAACATCGTGAATACAGTTATAAGTAAGCAAAATCACATGACAACATGAGCATCACAACTAAACCTACGACGTACACACAGATTGTAACATCTCGTATTTTCGCTAAATAAAAGTTAACCTCATTAAATTCTTGTAATGACGTTTTATGTCATTTGTAAAACTATGAGGGTTATTTTTGATTGTTGCTGGTATTTTATTACTTTATTCTTTAATTTAATGGTTAATAAACAAATTTGTTAAAATAAACATAATAATAATAATAATAAAGATATTAATGAGAACATGCTGACTCGTTAGCGTTATTGCTCTTGTTATCGAGCCGGGGGTCTCTTTGGAAGCAGTCTCTCTACCTACTTGGATAGAGGAAAGACTCGCCACCACCTACCCCTCCCAGACCCTGCTCTTAAGTGGGATATACTGGGTTTGTTTGTTTGTTTGTTTATATTAATGAGAACATTGTTAATATTAATATTAGTAATAATGATAATAATAATAGTAACAACAATATTAATTAAGATAATAGTAATGATAATCTTAATCTTAATAATAAATAGTAATAATAATAATACTATTAATAATAACTATAATACTTATAACAATTTATAAAGTTAAACTTAAAAATGGTTAAAAACTTAAATTACATAAGTCTAGGGGTTATTGTGCCAATTTAGAAACTTAAAATAGAAAGTCTACACATGAAATAAAAAGAACTCAAACCGCAGGGACCATAGTTGCAATTTATCAAAATTAAAACCCACCTTTCCTCTCATTCTCGTTTTTCCGGCGAGGGGTCCGGCCACCTCCGGCCGCGACTCCGGCGAGGTTAAAACCGCCCAATCAATGCGCCATTTGACTTCAGAACGGTCCCAAACGTTTCGTGAACTCGTTTTCAACACGATGAAATGAATTAAACCAAACTTAATTGTGATTTTAAGGATCCCAATTAAAACCGAAACCCATTCAATAGTTTGACAACTAATCGACGTGAAACAGATGAAATCATGTGTATCCAACGAGGGTTAATCATCATATAGACTTATCTAAACCATACACACTCTCAATTTCACTAAAGCAATACTTAAACAGCGATTAATCAACCGTGAAACCTCGAACCTACAACTCGACTGATCTGTAACTTCAAGGTAGTTTGACTAGAAATTGGCAGAGGGCTTTCAATCATAAGTCCCATTAGAAACTACCTGTGCAACGATTTCCATTGTGGGCGTCAGTTTCTTCTCAAATCGAAGCCATCCCCGTCGCGACCTTTCTCGGTTTTGTACTCATGAATTCGCAACCATTTCAGGTGAATCAAAACACCCTCACACTCGGTTAATTGAGGGGAATAAAAGCCCTTTGTTTACTTGGATTAACATCAATGAATTGATGTTCAATTGGGTTGATTTTGAATCTAGGGTTCATACGATTTTGGGGGTTTTCCTTTGGTTGTGTTTAAAACAATTAAAGACCAAGTGAAACCACGGCCGCGACCCTGGTTCACTGGTTAAGACTTTGCACATTCAACATGAGGTCCCGGGTTCGAACCCGGGCACCCTCATGCAATTTTTTTAAAGCCTTTTAAGCCTAATTTAAATTATAGGAAAATTTTAATAAACATAAAAATAACTTTTACAAACTTCTAATATTTTTAATCATCTAAATATTTTCTGTAAATTTATTCTTGTAAAACATTTTAACATTTTATTATAAATTTATCTACAAATGTTATAACTAAATGTATTTATAATAAAAAATGATTTCTAAACTTATTAAATTTTAAGACACCATATTATTTTCTGAAAACTTATAAAATATTTTAATATTTTTATTAAATAGTTTAGATAAAAAAAATATTTACTTTATTTGTTTATATAAAATAGAAGTTAAATAGTGGTTTAAATCACTAAAATATTTGTTCAACAAATATCTATATTTTTATAAATGATGATTATTTTAAAAGTTATGAAAGTTTATTCAAACTTATAACTAAATTTTATTACAAATAATCTTTCCCTTTTGCATTTCTATATACAAAATGTAGAAATTAGTATATTCTATTTTTGCTCTCTATTAAAATACATAGGTGGTAAATTCTTTCTGAAAATAATTTAACATACTTACAAAATCCCCAAATTCCACCTAGAACCCTAGTTCACGTTAAAAACATTAAACTTATCATTGAAACTTTAACCTTGTGAATGTATATATATATTTAGGTGTTTTGTGACGATTCACGTTGGAACGACACATATTCACATTGGAACGACGCATATTCACATTCTTATTAGTCGTCATATTTATACTTATTGATCATGTGAGTTTCCTTGCCCCTTTTTATGCTATTTCACACCGTTTTGGGGTGAAACATGTTACATTATTCAACATACACTTATAAACGTTTAAATCTTATAAAAGCACATGCAATTCATACTTTTATTTTGTCATGGTTATTTGTGTTAGTGTAAGTCTTATATGAGTTACATATATTGTTTATAATCATTAACTATTGCTAGCCTGGCGACGTCTTAGATCTTTGGGCCTGACTTGCCTATTTGGTGCTAAAGCCGATGTATTGCCGGCTCCTGATGACGTATGCTTGTTCATCATGGGAACCAAGTACACTTAGCCAATCATATAAACTTATAATCTAGTCGAGGTTTGATTGTACTATATGTGTTCTATAAACTTGCTAACTCATAACCTATGACGTGAATTGCTACTTGAAATCCATGGTATATTATGTATGTGAAACCCTTGGAAACTCACCAACTTTATAGTTGACCCTTTATTTTTAACATGTTTCAGGAAATGCCCAAGTTTGAAGTTATCATTTGAAGTTTGCATAAAACTAGGATTTGGACCTAGATTAAAGATTAAAAAGCTTTGGAATACTTTTGTTTATGTATTGACTTATTTCATGTTAAGACTTATGGTTGTAATTGCATTTGAAACTTATGATAATAATATTTACATTTAAGGTTAGCGTTATGTGGCTGTGAACAATCTTAACACTCACATCTAGACGATTCTGCCGTTAAGGTTGGGGTGTGACAGATTGGTATCAGAGCCCATAACTATAGGGTTTTAGGTTATTAGAAATGGTGACCTAGACTATAGTTGCATGAACCTCATAGAAAGATCCTTATACTTTTGTGCTTACATATTGTTTGCATGCTACATAATGCTATACCTTCTTATGTGCAACTTGATGCCTTAGCATAGGTGTGCCTTATAATATATAAACTTGGTTACTTGTCTCCCTAAACTTATCCTTAACCCTTTGACTCTCCCCGACAAATGAAACTTCCAAAACTTATTCTCGACAACGTATGGAATCTACACTATTTATTGTGGGTTTAATTCCTTAGACTCTACGTCTAATCTATGAAAGTCTAATCAAGGTTTTGATTTCATGAACCTAAGAAATTTGGGTGACACATAGACACCTGTATTCTGGATTTCCTGGCAAAAGGCCTTCGGGCTAAGGCAAGCATAACATATAAATCTCATTGCGAGACCAGTTATGCTTACCTGGAGATTTCTGGATGAGTGATAAACTATGGTCAACATACACAAGTTTCTAAGGCAAATGGGTCAATTTACCTTGACGTGTCAATGTTTCCAAATGGTAATGCGTTACCAAATTGAACCATCCGGTTTATATTTAAAATATCAAAAATCCTTGATTCCTTGGACTGGTTTATCATCGAAACCCTAATATCTTTTCATTCCTATCTTACAGTATGTTCCCGTTAATATTGAACTCGTTATACTCCTCAATTCCTACGTTTAAACATCGTTATACGTTGTGCGCCTTATGTAACTATCTATATACCTTGACCAATGTGTACATGGATCTTAATATATCCAAAGATATTGGTCGTCTAAACCGAATAGTTTTCAAAACTTAAAATTGATACTTAGGGTTCTCAAATGTCCTTAAAGTGTGTCCCACAACTGAAATCATGCAATGCCGAAAGGTGGAATACTTGCATCTCGGGATACCTTGTCTAGGCAAGGTATACACATTAATACGATTCGTCTGTTGGATCCGTTTATCTGACCTGAAACTTATGAGATGAGTGTACGCTTATAGGTACGCGTGTCTTCAGTAAAGTTGTGATTGACGTAACACTTTGAGAAGTCAACACATTTCTCCTTTATTTCGAACCGAACGTTTACATCACATTATTGTATTGAGTCATTTCCGTCATTGATCTTGTTTTCCTAAACCATTCAAAATTTGAGAACCTATCACGATTAACTCCGTTATTCCTAGCTTAAACCATAATCCTAGCAAGCGTGATTTTCTGTTCCTGTTAATGTTACATCGATGTAATTTGAAATTCCTAAATTTCTAGCCGATATTCTTTTGTTTGCAAAGTCGAGCTTTGTAAAATCTTCTAACTGTTTTGCATCGTAGGCAATGCAAGAGTCCGCAAGTCAACTTATGACTAAGGACACTCGTATCTCCTACATGAATCTATCTCATCAAAACAGGGGTGACTCTCTTACTTTGGTGATGATTTTCCATTCGTCATTACTGTTCTTATGAAATTGCATCATCAAGACAGGAGTGAATTCCTTACCTTGATGACCATTTCTTCTTCTTGTTCTTGTGAAGTTCGTATTTCACCAATGGAAGTACCACCTTAAAATAGAAGTGAATTTCGTACCTCGATGATGGTTTTCAACTTTTCTATTGTGTGTTTTATGAAATCTCGTTCTCTGAATTGGGGTGGTTTCCTTGTTTTGAGGACAGATTTCAATCATTTCCCTTTAGAACTCGTATTTCACGAGTGAAATGGCATCACCAAAATAGGATTGAATCCCGTACTTTGGTGACCAATGTCAATTTTCGATTGTCTTCTTATTATTATGAAATTCAATCATCAAGATAGGCGTGAAATCCATACCTTGATGATAATTTTACCCGTTTAAAAATTTTATGGATGGTATTTTCCTCAAATGAAATGACCTCATCAAAGTAGGAATGAATTCTGTACTTTGATGAAGCCTTTCATGTTGCTATATTTTGTTTCTATAAAACTTCACCGTTAAGTTAGGAATGATTATCCTTACCTTAATGGTAAGTTACCTCATTTTATTCTCGTGGATCCTTAACAATGAGTTAGGGTCAAGCTCTGGGAAATACATCACCAAGCTAGGAGTGATAACCACATCTTCATGACTATTCCCATTCCTAGATCTCAAATCTACCATGGTTTTTAAGACTTCAATTGACAAGAAACATGTAATAACTTGACGGGTGAACACTGTTATCTGATTTATCGACGATAATGTTCCATCCAGTCAAGCTAAAGCATGATTCCTGAAATCAAAAGAGGTCTTTGTCACCTTAGGTTAATTTTAAATTCCAAGCCTAGAACATGTAATTTTAAATCGATTTCTTCTCTCACGCTTTTGCGTTTCCACCTGACGTCCGATCTAGCTTTATGGAACCTTTTGATTCTTACTTATCGACCTTCATTCTGGGTTATCATCAAAACCTAATTGCATGATGATAGCACTTCTAAAACCATCTTTCTCACCAAATAAAATCATTATCAACCTATGTCCTGTCCTTCTAGTCATACAAACGTTTCGGCTGTGTTCATGGGTTTGACGAACCTCGTGCGCAAGCCGTAATTGGAAGGCTAGTTGTGATTGTCCTTATCAGCAATAATCTGAATTATTCAAATTTTAATCCAATCATGAACGCTATTAATAAAATTCCTATTATTGTGTCCTTTCTTGGACCATCTTTGAACTCCTCATCTTGAAAACCTCTAAATCTCTATCATGATTGTGACTTACGGGATTTGTTAATACCTTCATCTCAATGCGGATATAAAGATCGATAAAGTTTATCATCAATTTTTCTCATAAAGTCTAATATACCTCAGGAACTTATCTTAGTTTTCCAACGTCTCATGTGTCAAACCCTAAAGATTTAGTTTGCCGATAACTTTCGTATTTCACCGGTAATCAAACGCCAATCACTGTCTGTTAGTACACTTATCTTTCATCATAAGTCTTCTGTTCGTTTAAGTTTCATTCTTAATTTCGGGACGAAATCCTTAAAAGTTGGGGAGACTGTAACATCTCGTATTTTCGCTAAATAAAAGTTAACCTCATTAAATTCTTGTAAAGACCTTTTATGTCATTTGTAAAACTATGAGGGTTATTTATGATTGTTGCTGGTATTTTATTACTTTATTCTTTAATTTAATGGTTAATAAACAAATTTGTTAAAATAAACATAATAATAATAATAATAAAGATATTAGTTAGAACAATGTTAATATTAATATTAGCAATAATGATAATAATAATAGTAACAACAATATTAATTAAGATAATAGTAATAATAATCTTAATCTTAATAATAAATAGTAATAATAATAATAATACTATTAATAATAACTATAATACTTATAACAATTTATAAAGTTAAACTTAAAAATGGTTAAAAACTTAAATTACATAAGTCTAGGGTTATTATGCCAATTTACAAACTTAAAATAGAAAGTCTACACATGAAATAAAAAGAACTCAAACCGTAGGGACCATAGTTGCAATTTATCAAAATTAAAACCCACCTTTCCTCTCATTCTCGTTTTTCCAGCGAGGGGTCCGGCCACCTCCGGCCGCGACTCCGGCGAGGTTAAAACCGCCCAATCAATGCGCCATTCGACTTCAAAACGGTCCCAAACGTTTCGTGAACTTGTTTCCAACACGATGAAATGAATTAAACCAAACTTAATTGTGATTTTAAGGATCCCAATTGAAACCGAAACCCATTCAATAGTTTGACAACTAATCGACATGAAACAGATGAAATCATGTGTATCCAATGAGGTTTAATCATCATATAGACTTATCTAAACCATACACACTCTCAATTTCACTAAAGCAATACTTAAACAACGATTTATCAACCGTGAACCCTCGAACCTGCAACTCGACTGATCTGTAACTTCGAGGTAGTTTGACTAGAAATTGGCAGAGGGCTTTCAATCATAAGTCCCATTAGAAACTACCTGTGCAAAGATTTCCATTGTGGGCATCAGTTTCTTCTCAAATCGAAGCCATCCCCGTCGGGACCTTTCTCGGTTTTGTACTCATGAATTCGCAACCATTTCAGGTGAATCAAAACACCCTCACACTCGGTTAATCGAGGGGAATAAAAGCCCTTTGTTTACTTGGATTAACATCAATGAATTGATGTTCAATTGGGTTGATTTTGAATCAAGGGTTCATACGATTTTAGGGGTTTTCCTTTGGTTGTGTTTAAAAGAATTAAAGACCAAGTGAAACCAAGGCCACGACCCTAGTTCACTGGTTAAGACTTTGCACATTCAACATGAGGTCCCGGGTTCAAACCCGGGCACCCTCATGCAATTTTTTTAAAGCCTTTTAAGCCTAATTTAAATTATAGGAAAATTTTAATAAACATAAAAATGACTTTTACAAACTTATAATATTTTTAGTCATCTAAATATTTTCTGTAAATTTATTCTTGTAAAACATTTTAACATTTATTATAAATTTATTTACAAATGTTATAACTAAATGTATTTATAATAAAAAATGATTTATAAACTTATTAAATTTTAAGACACCATATTATTTTCTGAAAACTTATAAAATATTTTAATATTTTTATTAAATAGTTTAGACAAAAAAATATATTTACTTTATTTGTTTATATAAAATAGACGTTAAATAGTGGTTTAAATCACTAAAATATTTGTTCAACAAATATCTATATATTTATAAATGTGATTATTTTAAAAGTTATGAAAGTTTATTCAAACTTATAACTAAATTTTATTACAAATAATCTTTTCCTTTTGCATTTCTATATACAAAAATGTAGAAATTAGTATATTCTATTTTTGCTCTCTATTAAAATACATAGGTGGTAAATTCTTTCTGAAAATAATTTAACATACTTACAAAATCCCCAAATTCCACCTAAAACCCTAGTTTACGTTAAAAACATTAAACTTATCATTGAAACTTTAACCTTGTGAATGTATATATATATATATAGGTGTCTTGTGACGATTCACGTTTGAACGACGCATATTCATATTCTTATTAGTCGTCATATTTATACTTATTGATCATGTGAGTTTCCTTGCCCCTTTTTATGCTATTTCACACCGTTTTGGGGTGAAACATGTTACATTATTCAACATAAACTTATAAACGTTTAAATCTTATAAAAGCACATGCAATTCATACTTTTATTTTGTCATGGTTATTTGTGTTATTATAAGTCTTATATGAGTTACATATATTGTTTATAATCATTAACTATTGCTAGCCTGGCGACGTCTTAAATCTTTGGGCCTGACAAGCCTATTTGGTGCTAAAGCCGATGTATTGCCGGCTCCTGATGACGTATGCTTGTTCATCATGGGAACCAAGTTCACCTAGCCAATCATATAAACTTATAATCTAGTCGAGGTTTGATTGTACTATATGTGTTCTATAAACTTGCTAACTCATAACCTATGACGTGAGTTGCTACTTGAAATCTATGGTATATTATGTATGTGAAACCCTTGGAAACTCACCAACTTTATAGTTGACCCTTTATTTTTAACATGTTTCAAGAAATGCCCAAGTTTGAAGTTATCATTTGAAGTTTGCATAAAACTAGGATTTGGACCTAGATTAAAGATTAAAAGCTTTGGAATACTTTTGTTTATGTATTGACTTATTTCATGTTAAGACTTATGGTTGTAATTGCATTTGAAACTTATGATAATAAAATTTACATTTAAGGTTAGCGTTATGTGGCTGTGAACAATCTTAACACTCACATCTCGACGATTCCGCCGTTAAGGTTGGGGTGTGACACAGATATTGTCAGAATATATTCTCCCTAGGGCCCATTCCTGGCCACTGTTGGTACTAACTAGTATACCAACAAACAAGGGTGGGGGTGTCAACCCAGTAGTACTACCAATACCTATCCATCGGTTCCATCACCGGAATTAAATAGTTGTGAATCAAGTACCACACAGCAAACTCATGCATGTATCAGATAAAGACTTACAAAACAGTAACACGATAATTCCAAGAATATGAGTTATACAGCATGAAAAGGGTGAGCATACTTTCCCCTCAAGTTTGTTTATAATTGAAGTAATAAGTCAAAATAAAAAGAGGCCACGAAACTCACTCGATTGATAGTAGAAGTAGATGAACAAAGGTTCCAAAGGATGAAGCAACAATCGTTCAAACACCTTTTATTAATTATTGTTAAGTATTAAAGACAAGCTTAAAGAGAATAGATGAGTTCGGTCGGTTCGGGTTGGATCATGCGACACACACTCATACAAGTAGGTATAAGCATAAGATCTGATATAGATCTATGTACTAGGAATTGTCACCATTGATAATGATATTAGTGTAAGGGTTTCACTGTTACTAGAGTTGTACTTAGTATGATAAAATGGTTATGTTGATAAACATAATGAGGATATTAGTAGTTACTAATATTAGTCTTGATAACCTTTAGAATGTTAGCATTGATTATATTTGTGATAATATTAGTAATAATCATAACATTAATATTAATAATGTCATTAGAAATGGTAACCATATCAATGTTACTTTAGCATTACACGACCTACACACACTACACACCAGATTGCATTCACATACAAACAACCTTCAGTCGCACGACTCAACATCCATTTGCACGAATCAACCTTCATTCGTACGAATCAACCTTCATTCGTACGAATCGCCATTCAGTTGCACGACACATCACTCATTCGCACACACATGTCCAGTCGTACGCACATATTTGCACGACACAACATTCATACGCACATACCCTCATTCGCACGTCACAACATTCATTCGCACTCACACTCTTTCGCATGACTCTCATTATATCGCATACATAGTTCCAATCACAGACACTCATTTGTACGAAGCAGACTCAATCGCACACATACATTCAATCGCACACATACATTCAATCGCACACACTCATTCGTACGAAGCAGGCTCAATCGCACACACACATTCAATCGTACGGACAGAACACAGACGCATATGCAGGACACAGAGGTGTCGGAGTGCTCACAGCAGCCTTCGGCCGCTGTGACAACTCGAGTTGTACACAATCACCATCAGAAGTCGATTTCCCAACACATTTGAGCAATTAAAGCCCACAAAACGTTCGACAGCAGTCACACACTTGGAAATACCCAAAACCCATGACCGAAGCGAGAAAAGAAGAAATAGGGTGAAATAGGAGGCAACGGTGGTCGTCTACCTGCGTGGTGTCGATTTGGAACGACCCGTGGCAGTAATTTGCCGGAGAAAACAACGAATAGAGTCGGAGACAGGGGAGGGGGCGAATGGTGGTTGTAGGGTTTGGATAAGGTGAAACGGCTGGGAAAGAGGTTTTTATACCCATTTCAAGTTTGGGAGATTGACACTTTAGTCCCTGGACTTCCAAGACATTTAAATCTTTAAGTTTGATTAATTACAATTTGAACCCTGAACTTTGTTATTTATATTAATAATAGTATGTTAATTAATATGATTTTACCACATCGATGATAATAATAATTTTACTAATAATAATACTAATAATAACTTTGTTATTAGTAATCGCATTAATTATATTATTGATGTTAATGTTAGTAATAATAAATATAATACTAATAATAACTTTGTTATTAGTAATCACATTAATTATATTATTGATGTTAATGATAGTAATAATAATATAATACTAATAATAACTTTGTTAATAGTAATCACATTAATTATATTATTGATGTTAATGATAGTAATAATAATAATACTAATAATACTACTATAGTTTTAATAATAATAAAAATAGCATTAATAATGATAATAGTAATTGTGGTAATAATAATAATTTATAACTTTAGTATTTATAATGATAATAATGGTAGTACTCATGATAATAATAATAGTAATGGTAATAATAATAACTAGGTTGATTCCCCGGCGCGTTGCGCCGGGCTTTTGTGTTACAATTTTATACTCCTATACGAGTCAGACGTTCGCATCTCGGTCAGACCCAAACAAACAGCCCCTTAGACTAAAAAGTTACCTGTTAACACAAACTGATCTGACCCGTTTTGACCCTTAGCAAAAATGCAATCGCCATCTTTAATTGGTATGGCCTACATGAGTGAACATTGAAGTTATATAATTAATAACAAAATGATAAAAAGAACATTATTTTATCAAAAGGTAATAATATATACCTCCTTAAAGACAACATGTTCTTTGAGGATGTTTCTATGATTGACATGAGGTCTTTCCAGGTCATCTATAGGCCCAACAAACTCATCTTCTGAAGGTAATGCCGACTTAGATAAAGGAAGCATGTGCCTTACTTTGTGGAATAACTGGCTAATTTGACCACTTTTGGGATCGATAATATTGCTACTACCGCCATACCAACACCAACACCAACACGTCCACCACCACACCGCTGCCACGCACCACACACAGATCTCAGATGACGTGTTGTCATCATTATCGACTCATAACACCGAAACATGGTGTATTATTGATAAATGATGTGGATTGAAAAAGGTTCACGTACCTACCCCTGTTTCTCCGTCGAGAACCACCACCATATGTCGGGTAATGAAAAGGGAATACCAACCGACCACCGATCGATTTTGGCAAACAAACCTCAACAACCACACTGTGGCGGTGGGGCCGTCACCGGTTCACCATCCAGGTCAAACGCCGCCAATAAAAATTTATGGTTAAAAGTTAGCTCTACATATCCAAATACACATAATCTACATCAAATAATTACATCAACCAATCATAAGCATGACCAGAAATGGTTTTACCATTAAACCTCACAACTAATTAACTAAAAAATAATATTTCAAGAAAGCGTGTATTTAAACCATTTCTAATTTCTCAAACGATAATTAATTGTTTGCTAAAACACGCTTTCAAAAATAACAATTCAAAGTTTCAAACCCCACGAATGTATTTTCTCTTTATTTTACAAGACAATTTCCATTTTCACTTTTAATATGATAAACATATAAAATTTATTATTCGTGATGTTATAAGCATATGCTTACTTATTACAAAGCTGATCAATCGTATCAATTTGTAGCTGGAACTTCTCTGCTGTCCAAGTCAAGTGCAGAACATCATAATATGAACTTGTGGTACCAGAGACTGTTTTGGAAGAAACAGAGACCTTCACACCCTATTACAGAATATCATAGTACAAGTAATCACCACTTCAGGTACTGTTTTGTTAATAGCGATGCTTGAACCAAAAACCATAATAATAGTGATGATGATGATGCTATAAAAGATTTGGAATAAAATGAATTTGATCGATAGCAGTACCTCTATAAGATCATTCCGCCTGATCGCAAGGTACTTTGCCTTCCCACATTTGGACAAATGGCTCAAGATTACTGATGCTTGTTTAGACCCTCCACAAATCACTTCAAATTTGCTCAATGTGATGACACACGAAGAAGTCCAGTGATCTTCTGATAAAATCTTGACAACTTCATCAGATTTCTCCTATATTCATAAACCGTTGGCTAAAATCATTACATCATCATAATCAACAAAAACAACAGATATCATTAATTCAAATCATGTTCTACCTAAGGGTATATCTTACCTGTAAGATCGTCAAAACAACAAACTCATCTTCTGAAGGTAATGCCGACTTAGATAAAGGAAGCATGTGCCTTACTTTGTGGAATAACTGGCTAATTTGACCACTTTTGGGATCGATAAGATTGCTACTACATAAAATATCACCGGAATCATACATTTCAACCTGGATGAACCAAATAAAACCCTATAAACATAAATACCACATTGCGCCATTAAACAGAGCATAATAAACACCAAAGCAAACAGAACGAAGAAGCTAACCAAAACATGATCGATGCACAAAGGAATTAATCCCCCCTGATTAAACCACAAAGTGTTGCCACATCTTTATACCTCGAATAACAACAACACCCAACAACAGACAGAATCGCAGCCAATATGAACCATAACAAACAACAACACAACCCCAATCACAGATTACCTCACTATTACTGTTGTTTTGCAACCATTACCCAGATACCAACCCATGCAGCCCCAACCATCACCACAACCCAAGCCACTGCCACCCGACAGCACCATCACAACGACCAATATCAACAACAGCCATGATTACAGCTCTAAGCAACACAAACGCTGCCGTGATTTAACTACTCATACCAATATCAAAACTCGGGTCTTCAGGGTAACAAAGGGCATATTGATAATCGAAGTTAGGGAAACTTAAAATATGTTTGCCTATTTTTTATCACTAAAAACATTTTCTATGAAAACATTAATTAAAACACACATTATAAAAGAGAGTGATGAAGTATGCATGTCAAATGAGGAAAAGGGTTGTCATATTTTATTACTTACTTTGACTATAATATTCCCTCTATCCTTCTTATCTTTGATCTTGAGCATATCAAGTGAAGGCATCAGTCTCAATTCAATTTCTTTCTCAACTTCGGGTTGAAGATCAACCAACGGCAATTTTGCTATTCCCAGTCGTTGATCAGATCCAATATCTTCATCAAATACCTGTTTAAATCCACGCATTATATGGTTACAAATTGATATAATTGGAGAAACTGTTGAAGAATTAAGGATTAAACTTAACCTCAATAACTGCATATTGAGTCTCTTTGTCTTCCACAGTTAGATGAAACAATTGATTCCAAACAGGATTTAAGTTGTTTTCAACTACTTTTGTCTTGAATTTTTCCAATGGCCGAACGAATGCAACTGCATAAGGATCAGACTTTCCCATCATTTCCATATTTTTCAAATGATTTGCTTTCACAATTGTTAACAGAAGCTTCCCTTGTGGTTTAAGCTCCAAATCACTGCATAACATATCAATAAATATCACTAAGGTTTACAGCAAGTGACTTTTAGAGTCATTTACTTCGTTTTTGACACAATTTATGTATGATATTCTAAATCCTACTTTCTAATTCAGTTTATTTACTAAAGCATGTTGGTCTATAACCTTTTGTGATTGATCGATATTACCTTGTATCAACAGGTACCCCGCCAAGGGGAACAACAATCCTGGTTCGAAGCTGGCCGAGAGTTGTGGTGGTCTCTGACCACGAACCACAATCCACCACAATCAACACCACTGCCGACTTCCAGCTCCAGAACCACCACCGCCATCCTCATCATCGCCATCGTGACCACCCATGACCGACCTCCGTAACCGCGACCGCCTCAACCACTGCCGACATCACCACCATCGTCGGGTCTCGAACGACCCTTGTAGTCGTCTGAGTCGACCATCACCGCTGTCGGGCCAACACCAACGGAACCACCATCTCCCGAACCGACCCGCGACCGACTCTTTGACCTTTGATTCCCGTGGCTTTGTTGAGTTTAGGAGAAATTAAAGCCACTATCACGACCGGGGCGTCGAGGGAGCCGGGGCTGTCGTCAAATCGCCGGCACTCGCCGGAATCGACCACCGATCGAAGGGAACAGGGGGAGAAAGGGGGAGGTCGCGGCGCCTCTTTCTCTCTTCTCTGAATTCTTTTCTCCTCCCCTCTCTCTATTTCTTTGGCACACCCGAAAAAAAAGAAAAAAAAAATCCACTGTTCACACCGACAATTTAGATTAATATGAATAGAAATATTAGTAATATTACTAATAAAACAACCTTTGTATACCAGTATTTCTTAATTACTTAATGAAGAGAGGGAAATATATTGGGTAGAATATTATCAGGCTTTTAAGGTTTAAGTATTTATGCACACTTAACATAATACACATAACTAATGAAGCGAAAATTGGAGATTAAGGCAATTGATTACGAGATAAGGTTGAATATGCAAGAAGGACTAACAAATACCACGTTAATTGACGGACCTTTTGATGACAGATGTCACAGTATCCCCCAGTTGAGAGAATTTTGTCCCAAAATTCAGCTGGAGTTAGGTCCAGGAGTATCATCCACAAACATATGTGGGTACTTGATTTTTATCTGGTCTTCCCATTCCCGTGTGAACTCTGGTCCTCGTTTAGAGTTCCATCTCACGCGGACAATCGGTATTTTACTGCGCCTTAATCGTTTGACCTTTCGGTCCATAATCTCTATGGGTTCTTCGACAAAATGAAGCTTTTCATAGGATCTTGATTTCCTCAATTGGCACATGAAGGGATTCATCCGTCAAGCACTTCTTGAGGTTCGATACGTGAAACGTATCATGTATAGCACTTAGTTCTGGTGGCAACCTTAATCGGTATGCCACTGGACCAATTCTTTCTGTAATTTCGAATGGTCCTACATATTCTGGGGCTAACTTCCCTTTCTTTCCAAACCGTACAATCCCTTTCCAGGGAGAGTCTTTAAGTTGAACGCGATCTCCCACGTTCAATTCCAGAGGTTTCTGACGGTTGTCGGCATAGCTTTTTTGACGATCTCTGGCTGCTTTCAGTCTTTTTTTGATCTGGAAAATCTTGTCGGTTGTTTCGTGAATGATCTCTGGGCCTGTCAACTGGCTTTCACCAATCTCTGCTGTATGGCCCCGTTCCCGGGACGCTTACAGCTGGTCAATCATTGCACCTAAAACATACATTTACAGATATTTTAAATAAACATTGCAGCAGAACATTCAAAAATGGCATCTCATTTAATCATAAAAGCCTTTGCAAAGCAATACATCGTTAATCAATTACAAAATAGTCATAAACAGTGACTTTTAGTAGTAAGAGGATTCCTTAGGTAATCCCGTTTATCCGAATCCTCTACAAACACCATTTTGTTTATAAATACATGCAACATAATACATTGCAAAAATATTAACAAAGGAATGCCACCCCAAAAGAGCTGAGTAGCCGCCTCGTGCCATCCTCAGCAACACTACCTGCCAACTGGAAACACATAAAAAGTTAGCATCGCTGAGTGAGTTCTAGTTTTATAATAAAACATACTTTACTTCTGTTAAAACCGTTCTTACATACATGCGATCACACAACATACGTACACATAGATAATATTATTATTATCTTCATTATTCATTCATTAGCTTTCGTTCGTGTACCGTTCATCATTGACATTCACATTCTTTCTTTTGTTCGTACGTCTCTTACATACATTCATACATTCATTACATTCGTCCGTACGTTTGTTGCGTTCATTCATACGTTCATTTCATTCATTCGTACGTTCGTTACTTTTGGTGATACGTACAATGCCCCGAACATTGTGCACTACTGCTGGTGCTGGACATGTGATAATTAATCACGAACGTTGTGCACTACTGCTGATCCAGTCACCTAGGGTAGGTACATACACCCCTTATCTTTCCTCATTCATTTTGGATCCATGCCATCTGCTATACCCCGAACATTATGCACTACTGCTGGTGCTGGACCTGTGATGATTAATCACGAACATTGTGCACTACTGCTGATCCACTCACCTAGGGTAAGCAGCAAGGATCCCATACATATGGTCAATCACAAAGACTGACCCTAATGTGCATCCTTCGGGGTAGCTAACCCGCACACCGTTGAGCTAACACCTTCAATGGGTGTGCACCTCCATACATTTGCTTGCAAGCCTTTTCTTACATTCATTCGTTCATTCATTAATGCATGCATTCATTCATCATGTTCCTCTTTCATTATCTTTCACTTTACGTTTCTTATTACTTTCGTTTTATTCATTAATCATAACACGTAAAGTCACGGAAAGATAAACACGTATCGAAGCAAGGAATATCGACATTTACAAGTCATCAGTCATTACCATCATATAGGGCTACATCATACTTATCATACATACATCATGCATATACATGCTATACTATCATCATCGTGCCCAACGTAACTTCTAAGCCTCGACAGTTATCACACATGCTCCTACGGGAGTTATCACGTCATTACTTACCCTTGCCCTTTTCCTGAAGGCCAGTAATTGAACTATATCTCTTCTCGTACCCAACAACCCTACTTGGGCGATTGGGTCCCCTTCAGTCGCATGGCCTCCATGCGACTGAGCACTATGCGATTGGACCATGCGAATGAGCATCCATGCGGATAAACTCCCAATCGTATGAATGGACTTTCTATCGTGCGAATGAGCACTATGAGAATGAGCTTCTATGCGACTGAACCCTCAGTCGTGCGACTGAACAGCTATACAAATGGACCTATGCGACTGAACTCTTGGTCGTATGACCTGTCGTGCGACTGAATCCCCAGTCGTGCGATTGAGCCTCAGTCATGCGATTGAACCTCAGTCGTGCCTCAGTCGGCCGATTGGCCCTCCAGTCGCCTAGCCCTAGCTGGGCAGCGACTGTAGTTCATCCCGAACTGCAGCCGCGACATTCGGCCTTCAAACTCTTCCAAACTCATTCTAAGCCCAAATCAACCCTCCTAAACCTTAAGGAATCATACTATGACATCATACAAGCACATACAAGTCCAAAATCATACTCTAAACACACTACACACAATTACACCTAAATGGGTCAAACACACACATTTAAAAAACAGGTTTATATGTGTTCCAACCCTAATATCAGTTGAAAACAAGTAAATGAAGGATCCTAGAACTCACAAAAACAAGAAGAAGATGAAGAGCTTCGTTTGGACTATTTAATCCACGAGTTTCGAGCCCGAATCACCACTTTTCTCTCTTTTTCTCTTCTTTCTCTCTTATTTCTCTCTTCTCTCCTTTTTGACTGAGTTTTGCAAGTGTGGGGAAGGGGAGATGGCTGCCTTCCCCCCTTAAAGCTACAGTTCAGTCGCCCGAACTCCAGGCGACTGGACCTTTGGTCGCCCGATCACCATGCGACTGGACGTTCAGTCGCGTGAGCTCCATGCGATTGGACCTCCAGTCGCATGACACTTAAAAAAATCAAATTTCCGGGCGTTACAAGCCCACCCCCCTTATTTAGGTTTCATCCCCGAAACCTGTTATTCCTCGAACAAACGTGGGTAATGCTGTCTCATTTCCTCTTCTGTCTCCCACGTTGACTCAGATCCCTTCATGTGCCTCCACTGTACACGCACAAGAGGAACCACTTTATTTCTCAGCCGCTTCTCTTTTCTATCGATGATTGCCACTGTTTGCTCCACATAATTGAGCCGTTCATCTACTTCGATGTCCTCCAGTGGAACAATCATATCTTCATCTGCCAAACACTTTCTCAGATGAGATACGTGGAAGGTCGGGTGAATTCCACTTAACTCATCTGGTAACTCCAACCTATAGGCCACCTCTCTTACTCGAGCAATGATTCGGAAAGGGCCTATATACCTCGGGCTCAACTTGCCCCGTTTTCTGAACCGAATGATACCCTTCCATGGTGAGACCTTCAATATAACCCGGTCACCCACCTGGAACTCAAGCAGTCTGCGTCGTTTATCAGCATACGACTTCTGTCTGTCCTTGGCTGCCTTCATGTAGGCCTTGATCTTTTCAAGCTTTTCAGTCGTAGCCTCGATCAAATAATACAGAGGCTAAGGTTTGGTTCACCAGAAACGTACCAGACATAACATCAGGGTCCGTCCTAGCCTCCTCCTGCGTCATCGTGAATGCCCTGGTGCTTGCCCTCGGTCCTTCATTCCTCATCTTCTCCACGCCGGAACCCTCAGCCCTCGCCTTCTTGCAGTCTTTATTCATATAACCACTTTCCCCACAGTTGAAGCACCTCATGCCCCTACACTCTCTAGCCATATGACCAGGCTTTCCACACTTGAATTAGATGTTCAACCCCAGTCTACACTCCCATTATGCTCCATCCCACATTTACCACACCTCTTCAGTCCCGTACCCGGTGTGGCTATATGACGGTCATCCACCCGTGCCTTCTTGTTGCTCATCGAAGCATTACTCTGACCAAACCTCTTCCCATTCCAATTCCTGTCACCACCACCCTTCCTACTACCTTCCACCACCACCGCCACTGTCCTTTCGTCGTACAGTCTCCCCGCCAAGTCCACCGCCGACCTAAAGGTGTTCGGTCGGGCGGCGATCATATGCGTGCGAATATCCGCCGGCAAACCCTGAATATACCTCTTGATCTTTCGCGACAGAGGTGTCACCTGATCCGGCACCAGACATGCCATTTCGTTGAACTTTGTGGTGTACTGTTGGTGGGTCATCGTCCCCGCCTCCAGCTGTAGGAACTGTCTCTCAACTTTATCCATCTCTTGATGAGGACAGAACTCCTCGATCACCAACCTTTTCAGCTCGGACCACTTCATTCTTCCAACGGCCCTGCTACCGCGACATTTGGCCCTCCAGTCGCCTAGCCCTAGCTGGGCAGCAAATGTAGTTCATCCCGAACTGCAGCCGCAACATTTGACCTTCAAACCCTTTTAAACTCATTCTAAACCCAAATTAACCCTCCTAAACCTTAAGGAATCATACTATGACATCATACAAGCACATATAAGTCCAAAATCATCCTCTAAACACTACACACAATTACACCCAAATGGGTCAAACACACACATTTCAAAACGGGTTTATATGTTTCCAGCCTCAAAATCGGTTGAAAACAAGTAAATTAGGGGTCCTAGAACTCACACAAACAAGAAGAAGATGAAGAGCTTTGTTTGGACTATTTACTCCACGAGTTTCGAGCCCCAATCACCACTTTTCTCTCTTTTTCTCTTCTTTCTCTCTTCTTTCTCTCTTCTTTCTCTCTTCTCTCCTTTTTGACTGAGTTTTGCAAGTGTGGGGAGGGGGAGATGGCGGCCTTCCCCCCTTAAAGCTACAGTTCAGTCACCCGAACTCCAGGCGACTGGTCCTTCGGTCGCCCGATCACCATGCGACTGGACGTTCAGTCTCGTGAGCTCCATGCGATTGGACCTCTAGTCACATGATACTTTAAAAAAAATCAAATTTCCGGACGTTACAAGTCCACCCCCTTATTTAGGTTTCGTCCCCGAAACCTGTTATTCCTCGAACAAACGTGGGTAATGCTGTCTCATTTCCTCTTCTGTCTCCTACGTTGACTCAAATCCCTTCCTGTGCCTCCACTGTACACGCACAAGAGGAACCACTTTATTTCTCAGCCACTTCTCTTTTCTATCGATGATTGCCACTGGTTGCTCCATATAATTGAGCCGTTCATCAACTTTGATGTCCTCCAGTGGAACAATCATATCTTCATCTGCCAAACACTTTCTCAGATGAGATACGTGGAAGGTCGGGTGAATTCCACTTAACTCATCTGGTAACTCCAAACTATAGACCATCTCTCCTACTCGAGCAATGATTCGGAAAGGGCCTATATACCTCGGGCTCAACTTGCCCCGTTTTCTGAACCGAATGATACCCTTTCACGGTGAGACCTTCAACATAACCCGGTCACCCACCTGGAACTCAACCGGTCTGCGTCGTTTATCAGCATACGACTTCTGTCTGTCCTTGGCTGCCTTCATGTAGGCCTTGATCTTTTCAAGCTTTTCAGTCGTAGCCTCAATCACTTCGACGCTCCCCAATTCCTTCTGACCAATATCACCCCAACAAGCGGGTGTCCTGCACCTCCTACCGTATAGCATCTCATAAGGTGGCATGCCAATGCTGGCACGATAGCTGTTATTGTATGAGAATTCAGCTAACGGTAAGTGGCCATCCCAACTTCCCCCAAAATCAATCACACATGCCCGAAGCATGTCTTCCAATGTCTGAATTGTCACATCCCGGCGGAAGCGTGAACGATACAGGTGGAAAACTTCTTGTACAAAACCAAGCATCGTATAATTATCTCAAAGTCCAAATCATATCAGATCAGTTTCTGTATTTTTCACAATAATTGCAGTATTTTGAAAAATACTTATACTGCTTCAAAAATTATGAAAATTATATATTCTGTATATTCCTATTTAATATTACATATATGATTTTCTCAGAATTTATTATTTAGTTTAATTATTTATTCTGCTTTATTTACTACAGAACATATAAAATTCATATCCTAATCATAATAAGAAATAAAATTCTGAAATAATTCCAGAGGCTTTTATACCTCAAAAAAATCATCCTATGAATTTATCAGAATTTTCCCGAATTTATTTCGTTTTTTGATATTTTCTTCTATTTTTCATTGTAAAATAATTTATATAAATTATTTCTTTATCAAAACTTTGTCAAAGTTTCCAGATCAATATTTCAGTATATAAGTGAGAATTTTTCAATGTTTATTCCCACAATTTCAGTTTTTTAATATTTTTCTAGATTTTCTTGAATATTTACAAGATTTAATTTTGTAAATTCAAAATATATCTTTTTAACCATAAGTTTCTGAGTTTTTACAACTCATTACTTATGATTCATGAACTAAAGACCTTAAAAATAGGTTTTGGTGTTTGAATACCAAAACTAATACATATATGTGTTTTATAACATATATGTAACCAAAAATCCTTTTATGACCTTTTGATGATGACCTTGATGGTATCTTAACTTCTTGAACCCGAGAACAAGGCTGTGGAGGTCGTGGATGGTGATGGTAGGTGATGGTGGTGCGATGGTGGTGGGGTTGTTCTTTGTTTTTGTGTGAAACCGAGAGAGAAAAGAGCAAGGTGGTGGATGGTTACGGTGGTGATGATGGAGATGTATGTTAAGGGTGATATGGTGGATATGGTGATGATGATCGGGGTTGTGTAAAACCGAGAGATTCAAGGGAATTTGGAAGTGGTTTTCGGTTGTGTATTGTGTTTGTGTTATAACCGAGAGCCACAAGTTATAGGAGCATCCCGGTTGGTTTTAGCTTCAATGACTCATCAAATGGTTTTAGACTCTAGCTTAGGTGAGTCACATGGAGATGTGGCGGTTTCTCAAGGCTTCAACCGAGAGCTTGCCACCTTGTTTTCTTGGTAATCATGGTGGTAATGTGGTGGCGGTTTTATGGTGTGCGAAAGCAAGAAATCCCGTGAGTAAGGTTGGTGAAACAAAGTGGAACAAGATAGCTAGAGGGTAGGACTAGAGTTTGACTTTGGAATGTGAATACTAGGTGTGGGGTGGCGGTTTTTGGTGAGATACATGCATAGAACCGAGGGTACTTGGAGATTGCTATTTTCTTTTGAAAAGGGTGAAACTTAGGCTTTAAGGGTGTTAATATTTATTTAGTTTATAATGGTGGTTTAATGGTTTCGGGTGTGAGTGGTTTCGGGTGGTTCGGTGGTGGTGTTTGGGTGGTTTCAACCGAGAGGTATAAGATGATGGTATGGTGGTATGTTGTGGTTTGAATTATTAGTTCTTAGGTTTTGGTTTAGGGTTTTAAGTTTAGTTTAGTTGAACTTCAATGTGTTCATATATATATATATATACCCGTAAGTATATATTATAAGTGAGCTATAAATATATATATATTAACATTTATGCTTGCACTCCGAAGATTTTCCATGTACACGTATGTAGGTAAACATGCATACGTAAAAACTTGTATCTATATGCACATAGGTGTGAGTTTTGGGTATATATACTTACATGCATACGTAAATATATGCATGCATGCAAACATGCATACGTATATTCATAAATATATAGATCCTATAATATAAATCATGATTGTAACGTAAAAATTTTTCGATGTAATATGTATAATAATAAAAGAATTTTAGGGTTGTCACATTCTCCTCCCGTTAAAAGAATTTCGTCCCGAAATTCATTAGAAAACTTAATTAATTATTACCTCTGAACAAGTGGGGATACTTCTTCTTGATTTCATCTTCCCTTTCCCAGGTGTATTCTGATCCACTTTTTGCATTCCATTTAATTTTCAATATGGGGATTTTATTTCTTCTTAACTTCTTTATTTCTTTTCCCACAATGGCTATTGGTTCTTCCACAAAATGCAGTTTCTTATCTACCTTGATTTCTTGAATTGGTACTTCTAGGGTTTCGTTGGTTAGGCATTTCTTAGGTTGGATACATGAAACGTGTTGTGTACTTCACTTAATTTCTGTGGTAGTTCCAACTTATATACTACAGGACCAATTCTATCAATGATCTTAAATGGACCAATGTACCTAGGGTTTAGCTTACTGGATTTTCCAAATCGAAAGATACCTTTAGAGGGTGATATTTTTAGGTAGACTCTGTCTCCAACTTGAAATTCCAATGGTTTTCTTCGTTTGTCTGCATAGCTTTTCTGTCGATCACGAGCTGTTTTCAACATGTTTTTAATCTCAGTGATTTTATCTGTGGTTTCTTGGATTAGTTCAGGACCTGAGAGTTGTCTATCACCTATTTCATTCCAGCATAGAGGTGACCAACATTTTCTTCCATATAAAGCTTCAAATGGAGCTAACCCAATACTAGAGTGATAACTGTTATTGTATGAAAATTCTATTAAAGGTAAGTGACTATCCCAATTTCCACCAAAGTCTATCGCACAAGCCCTTAACATATCTTCTAAGGTTTGTATTGTTCTTTCACTTTGTCCATCAGTTTGTGGATGATATGCTGTACTTAAGTTTACTTGGGTCCCTAAGGCTTTTTGTAAAGTTTTCCAGAACCTATAAGTAAATCTACTATCTCTATCTGATATAATGGATACAGGTATTCCATGTCTGGACACAATTCCTTTAATGTAGATCCTTGCTAATCTCTCAATCTTATAATCTTCCCGGATAGGTAAGAAATGAGCTGACTTAGTTAGTCTATCCACTATAACCCAAATTGTGTCGTATCCATTTCTGGTCCTGGGTAACTTAGTTATGAAATCCATTGAAATTTGATCCCACTTCCATTTAGGAATTTCTGGTTGCTGCAGATATCCTGAAGGTTTCTGATACTCAGCTTTTATTCTTGAGCAGACATCACACTGTTCCACAAATTCTCCAATTGATCTTTTCATTCCTGGCCACCAGTATTGGCTTTTCAAATCTTTGTACATTTTATTGTTTCCTGGGTGTACAGAATATCTTGACTTATGAGCTTCTTGCAGAATAGTTGTTCTAATCAGGTTGTTGTCGGGTATCCAAATTCTTCCTTTGAATTTCAGTATTCCATCTGCTTCTTTTTTCAAATCTTTCGTTTGTCCTCTCAGGTTCAGCAAATCTTTTTGTTGAGCTTCCCGTATCTGACTTAATAGATTTGAACGTAGTTCCATTTTCATTGCTCGTACCCGTAAAGGTTTTGTTCTTTCTTTTCTACTTAAAGCATCAGCAACTACGTTTGCCTTACCTGGGTGATACTTGATTTCACAGTCATAATCACTTAGTAACTCTACCCATCTTCTTTGCCTCATATTTCACATTTTCGGGTCAAAGATATGTTGCAAACTTTTGTGATCCGTATATATTGTACACTTAGTTCCATACAGATAATGCCTCCATATCTTTAGTACAAATATTACAGCTCCTAATTCTAAATCATGGGTGGTATGGTTCTTTTCACTATCCCTAAGTTGTCTGGATGCATATGCTATCACCTTATCTTTTTGCATCAAAACACATCCAAAGCCTTACCGAGATGCGTCACAATATACTATGAAATTATCTGTTCCTTCAGGTAAAGACAATACGGGTGCACTACATAATTTACTCTTGAGAAGTTCAAAGGCTTCATTTTGTTTTTCTCCCCATACATACTTTTTATCTTCCTGAGTCAATTCTGTCAATGGTTGAGCTATTCTTAAGAAGCCTTCTATAAATCTTCTATAGTACCCTGCTAAACCTAAGAATTGACGTATTTCGGTTGGGGTTTTTGGAATTTCCCATTTCTTATCTGCCTCTATCTTTGCCGGATCAACCTGAATCCCGTTCTGGTTGACTATGTGTCCTAGAAATTGTACTTCTCTTTTCCAAAATTCACATTTTGAAAATTTGCATATAACTTTCTTTTTGTAACAATTCTAGTGTTAACCTCCGATGTTGTTCGTGATCTTCCTTATTCTTAGAATAGATTAAAATATCATCTATGAAGACTATAACAAATTTATCTAAGTAAGGTTTACACACTCTATTCATTTGATCTATAAATATGCTGGAGCATTGGTTAACCCAAATGGCATTACAAGAAACTCATATTGTCCGTACCTAGTTCTGAATGCAGTCTTAGAAATGTCGTCTTCTTGTACTCTTAATTGATGATATCCAGATCTTAAATCTATCTTTGAGAAATAACTGGATCCCTGTAGTTAGTTAAACAGATCATCAATTCTAGGAAGTGGATACCTATTCTTTATGGTAACCTTATTGAGTTCTCTATAATCAATACACATTCAAATGGTTCCATCTTTCTTTTTGACAAAGAGAACTGGTGCTCCCCAAGGTGATACACTAGGACGTATGAATCCTTTATCTAATAGTTCTTGTAACTGAGTCATGAGTTCTTTCATTTCATTTGGTGCTAAACGAAAAGATGCTTTGGCAATAGGGGCTCTTCCTGGTATCAATTCTATTTTAAATTCTACCTGGCGAGGAGGTGGTTGTCCAGGTAGTTCATTAGGAAAAACAAACAAACAAACAAACATACCCAGTGTATCCCGCTGAAGAGCAGGGTCTGGGAGGGGTATGTGGTGGCAAGTCTTTCCTCTATCCTGAGAGATAGAGAGACCGCTTCCGAAGAGACCCCCGACTCGTTAACAAAGGCGGTAACCATAACAATCAAAATTTCAGCAGATTCATTTACAACAGGAACATTTTCCAAATTTTCCTTATCAAGTTTTGTATCAACTACATGAGCCAAGAAAGCTAAACAATTCTTGTTTAAGCATTTCTGTGCTTTTTCACAAGAGATCAGTTTCACAGTGTTGTTGGTCTATCACCATATATGCAGAGGGTTTTGTCTTCCTTAATCAAAGGAATCTTAATCATTTTCTTATCACAAATGATTTCAGCATGATTTGTACTCAACCAATCCATTCCTACTACGATATCAAATCCTCCTAACTTAATAGGTATCAGATTTATATCAAAACAATATTCATCTAAATTCAAGATGCAATTAGGAATGATTTCATCAGCTTCTATAGTTTTACCATCAGCTAATTCTATCACATAGATGTGATGTAATTTCTCAGATATTATACTAAGTAATGGTCTAAAAGTATGTGAAACAAAACTACGAGTTGCTCCTGTATCAAATAATACTTTAGCGTACTGGTTATTGATAAGGAACGTACCTGTGACTACTTCGGTTCATGACGAGCTTCGTCAGCTTGTATCACAAATGCCCTTCCACAGGGGTTGTTCTGGTTAACTGGAGCCTTGCCCTTTCGTTGTGGACATTCATTCCGGAAATGATTTTCACTTCCACACTGAAAATAGATGGTTTTAGGGTTGGTAGGGTTTTTGCAGTCTCGAGAAATGTGTCCCTTCCTTTTGTAGTTATAGCAAACCACTGTCATACAGTTCCCCGTATGATATCTTTGACAGATATTACACTGTGGTGGTTTTTCTACTTTCTTCCCTTGAGTTGTTCCCAAAACGTTTCTTGGTGGAGGTCGGGTTACTCTTTTCTGGGAGATTTCTCCAAATCTTCTTCCAGGGTGGTTTTCAGTCCATTTCCTTTTCTCTCCTACCTGTTGATGACCTAATGATTCATTCCTGATCATTTCATCTGTCAGACTTCCTGACAGAATTACTGCTTCCTGGAAGGTTTTAGTTCTAGCAGATTTCACTAGTACTCTTATTTGTGGCACTAATCCCCAAATATACCTTCCTATTCTTTTTGATTCCGGGGTTATCAGATGTGGTACTAATCTGGATAGTTCATTATACCTATCAGTATATTCCCGATGTGCAGATCCTTTCAATTCTAGTGCTGAAAATTCAGCCTCTAGTTTTTCTATCTCATTGTAAGGACAATATTTTCTATCACTAAATTTCTAAATTCTTCCCAACTCAGCCCATTCATAATATTTCTACCCCTAGTGTGTATCTCCATTTTCCACCAGGATTGTGCTTCTCCTTTAAGGGAATGGGAAGCAAACAGTGTCTTGAAGTTTTCAGCACAGTTGCTGATTTCTAGAACTCCTTCCATGTCGTCTAGCCATCTTAAAGCTTGTACAGCTCCACCTTTTCTATCAAATTCCCGAGGTCTACAGGACATAAAGGTTTTGTAGGAGCATCCCTTTGAAATTCCATTTAGAATTTCTTCTTCCTGTTGTTCTTCTGGGATAATATTTTCAGGCCTTACTGGTGGGTTTGAGGTAGTTCCAATATTTAGGTTTTGCTGGAGTTGAGTAATTAGGGTAGGTAGGGTAGCTTCCAGTTGTTGGGCTACTATCTGAGATATCCTATCATTCTCAGTTGTATCAGGGTTCACGGGTGTTTCTTCCCCAAGTCTGGTCCTGGGTCGTCCCACTCGAGCTGTTCTCCTGACAGGCTGAGTGTTTCTTTTTGGCGGCATGTTTCACTATAGTGAATTTCAATGCTAGTATTGCAAATAAATATTATAACACAAAAATTATTTAACACAAATCAAATAATCATGTTGTCACAAAAGTTATATATCAGTTAAGCTCTTATTTCTTTTATTCTAAAAAGTTAAAACTATAAATTTTCAGTTTCTGCTAAGCCATTTCCAGATCCTAGTGAAGATACTTTTCTTGGGTGTCTTGAGCTTTTTGATGTCCTTCTGAATTTTCCAGATTCCCAGCTGTATTTTCTTAAGTTTCTTAAGAGTCTGTCAGGCTGTCTTCACCTGAACCAACTCTTGTCTCTTAGTAACCTTACTTTCATCTTTAGGAGAATCAGAAGGTTGTCTTTCTAAATCCACAGATTGCTTAGCTTTAAGTCTGTGTTCACGTAGTATCTTTCTCCTAGGAGTCTTAATTGTATATCCTCCCACGTGTACTGTGCACGTCTAACATAAAATTTTGTCTTATTCTCCATTTCTGTTGGGGAAACATCCATAGCCTGCTGAGGTTCCGGTTCAGGTGTTATTTCTTTAGGGCTGCTATGGTATGAACCTTCGGAAGGATCGGTCTCGTAGTGATAACTATCTGAATTCATAGCTGCACAGATCTCTTAACAATATTTCACAAAATGGTTAATCAAATAACTTATCAAAATTTTGTTAGAATCTTAATCACAAAATCACCAAATTTCACATAATTCACATATTTCACATAAAATCATGAAATGATATATTTGAGCTTATGGTTATAGCCTAGTTATTTCTTTAAAAATAACTAATTCTCTGTAACCAATGGCTCTAATACCAACCTGTCACATCCCGGCGGAAGCGCGAACGATACATGACAGGATCTCATCCTCTCGGTTGATCAATTAGATTATGTTTGCAGCGGATTTAGCACATTAATTAGCAATTAAAGCAAGAACATAAAAGATATTTCAATTTAAAAGCATAAACATAGAGAGAGAAGAGTTCTGCGAAGCAATAAATGTTCTATTGGTCGCACGTTTCGGCAATTAAAACTGTATGGTTACCCATCCTTTTATAGGCGGCAAAAGGATGGGGTGATGTCCTTTTTCTGACATCACTGAATATTTAAATTACAATGACAAAAACATAAAACTACTGAAGATGTCAACAACTGACATCTTCTTACAAAAGTTCCTAAGTGCTGACAAAAGTAAACTACTGAAATCCTACAACGACTGAAGAACAAACTCTTCAGTCGTTTATAACTACTGATACTATAACAACTGAAGAACATGCTCTTCAGTTGTTGTACAACTACTGAAATGAAATAAACTACTGAAAAGGAAAAACCACCACAACAACTGAAGAAGACTTCTTCAGTTGTTGTGACAAACTCCGAGTCTTCAGTACTTGGTCTTCAGACTTGGCTTCAGATGATATAACAACTGATGACTTCAGTAGATATCATCAGTTGTTGTCTTCAGTCTTTGTCTTCAGACTTTGTGCTTCAGTAGAAGGTCTTCAGTTCTTCAGTTCTTCAGCTTTTGATTCTTCAGTACTTGTCTTCAGTACTTGAAGTCTTCAGTACTTGTAAGATCAGTACTTCACACTTCAGTACTTGGTCTTCAGTACTTTGGAGTCTTCTTTAGCTGATATTCTTCAGTTCTTTGATCTTCATACTTTGTTCTTCAGACTTTGTCATAACAGCTGATGGAGCTAAGATGCTCTCGAGTCTGACATTCAAGCAAGAGAACACAATAGCTGATGGGATTCTTCAGCAGTTGTTGCAGTGGCATGTGGGACTTAGAGGTTTTCCTGATCTTGGCTCATTGGTTCTTTTGGTCCAACAAACTCCCCCTGAACCAATGCAGCCAAAACCTCTAATTATTGGATGTCCCACTTATTGATGGCATAAAGATTGGTCTATTTCCTTCTAGATCAGATTAGAAGTTGACCCAGATAAGCACTGGCCTGAGAGGTAGTCTCAAGTGTTTGTTTGGCTAAGTATGGATGGGAGCTCTGTCTTGGGGAATTGGACACAGAGCTGTTGCCCCATCCATGAGATCTACCTCCACGTACAAGCCGGTAGGACTCTCGACAGTAGGCCTGAAGAAAGATCATTTGTTCTTCTTTGGACAGGTCTTCAGGCTCACCTTCGAACAATCCCTCCCGACCGTACAGCTCTGAGATGAACTTGACCTGTCTTCCATTTTTGAGCTCAAGTGTTGTGATTTACCTATATGCAAACACATCAGGATGTTTACCCTCCAACAACAGATTGAGCTCATTCCTACGGAATTCTCAAGCTTCTTATAGACCAGACCCTTCCTAACCACCCTATTATCTAGCATTGAAAAGGGTGAATGGCCGGCTCTATAAGCTTTCTCGAATTCCTCTACTATTTCCCAGGGTGTTATTACAATAGCCACAGAGATCTCTTCATCTACGATTCTCTTTAGTTGGCTCTTGTATCTCACAGGCATGTCCTTCTTGACTATCCTGTGAGACACCCTTGGGTCAGGCCAAGTTCTCACCCTCTCCTTATCATATTGAAAGGTTTGTTTGAGGGTGAATAATCTCAGAGCTTCTCTCTGCATGTTTATTATAGAGGTGGTAGCAGTATAACATTTGTCAATGCTTTCAGCATTTCCTCATCATGTCTCTTTTGCTGCTCCTCCTCTTCTAACTTTACCCTCACAGTGTCCTGCTGTGAGGTGGGAGTGATGGTTTGTGGTTTGGCTTTGGGTAGAGGTATAACTGCTGAAAGTGGCAGGCTATCCTCCTCATCCTCCTCTTCTTCATCTTGCAGCCTCAGCACCCTTCTCTTCTTCTTCAAGGGTGGATCATTGGCTGCGGTTGTGGTGGTAAAGGAGTTGGTTTTGTGGGTTGTGGTTGGGTTGTTGGTGTGGGAATATTGGCAGGCACTGCTAGTAGCCTAGAGATAAGTGCTGGTTTGGTCAGTTTTACTAGCAGTGTCCTGTTCCCAGCACCGGCTTCAGATAGGGCCTCAGCGACCAGTCCCTTAGTAAATCACCAGCCGAACAGATCTTGGTGGTTATTGCCAAGATTCTGTCCCTGGTCCATGCCTTGACATCAAGGATTGGTCTGCCCAGGTACTTCGAAATGAATCTACTCATAGCCTCGAGTTTCTTTTGATCCTCTTGGCTATAAGTAGACCATCGGTAGTTTATCTCCTTTCTCTCCATGTTCCTGATCTCTTGATCTAGCAAGGCAGTGTCCTTGTCAAAGCCTTGCCTGAACAGCTGTTCAATGACAGAGTTCATTGAACGGCTATGCTCAGCATCAGCCTCCTTGACAAGGGCTGCTAGATCAGGATCAGCCACCTTCTTTCCCTCTCCCTTTTTCTTATCAGTGATACTGAAATCCTTTTGGATTTCAGCCACTTCTATCTGCTCTACCTCCTCTCTCCTTTCCTCTTCCCTTTCCTCTCTCCCTCACCCTACTACTCTCCTCACCAACTCCCTCTCTACCACCACCTCGTTTTCTGCCTCTTTCTCCTCCTCTCCCCTCTTCCTCTTGTCTTGCACTGATGTCTCCCCCTTTTTGGGTGCATTGGTTGGGTTTGACTATCAGCAAGAGCCTTAGATATGGCAACCTCCACCATGGGTTGTATATATGTGGGAAGCCTCTCATTCAGGTTTGAATGACTATATCTTTAAGCATGGGTGTGATGAGAGGTAGGGATTTCTGGAGGATAGCATCCAGCTGCTCAGGGGGGTTCTGACCCTGAGAGCTAGTGCCAGAAGCAGGGGCTGGTGGCTGAGTTTGTGGGAGTGGCTCAGTGTTTGTGAGACCTTCGGGTGAAGGTGCCATCTGTGGGGTAGTGGTGGCAGATGGACTTCTATCCTGAGTCATTTGAGCAAGCAGCTCTTTGAGTCTGCTTATCTCATCCTCAAGGATAGTGTTTTGAGCTACTACATCGTAGAAAAAGCTCAGGTCATCATCAGCATGAGCTGAATCACCTGACCTCCTGACATTGTCAGGATGAACATGTCCTGAGTGTGGCTCAGTAATGACATGTGCCCCTTGTTCATGGTACTGGGGACTTCTGGCCTCTGGATTGGATCCATCATCGGCCATTGCCTCTGGTGAGGTCTTAGAGATGTTACCAGCTTCACCCTGCTCAAATGTTGATGCAGGGGAAGTGGCAGCCTCACCAGATTGTTCTATCTCCCTAGCCACACTGGGAGATGGAACTGATTCTCTGTGCTGTGGGCTCCTATCAGCACTTGTACCCACCCCCTCTTCGGTTGGAGTCTCCCCAGGTGTAATAGGTTTCTGGGGAGAGGGTGGAGTGCTCAGATCGGTCAGCACTTTGGCTATTACCAATGTTGGGCTTAGTGGGGCGGTCTCATCAGTAGGTGGGCTAGAAGCAGTGTGTACATGGGGAGGACTGTGCTCTTCAATGGCACTCTCCTCAAGTGAGAGAGACCCCAGTAATGTGGTTACCCCAAAATTGGTTGCATCAGGCTCCTGTTGAGAGGAAGCCTGTGCGGTTGTGGTGGGTGGAGTCGTGGTACCTGCTGGGAGAATCGAACCAGCAGGCACATCCTGCCTTTGTGTGGCAGGGGCATCCTCAGGGGACTCATCTCCCTGAGTAGCCTTTTTGGGCTTCTTTTTGGCTTTTGGCTTGGTGGGGACTTTGGATTTGGAGGTGGAGGCTGTGGGTTCCAACTGCGTGGGTTTTCGCAGCCGGCCAGCCTGTTTGAGTGTTTGGTCAGTGTTGTGCCTGGAGTATACCTCGGCTTGAACAGCCATGGCAGGGACCCCAGTGCCAACTAGTCCCTCAGCCTGAAGCTGGTTTTCGATCATGGCCATTATGAACCGTGGATACAAGTTCCAACGGTTAGAAAAAGTTTTGTGGCCATGTCCATGAGTTCCAAAAATAAAAGATCAGTAAAATTTAACGGTTGTTTCTCAAGGATAGAATACAATACCTGTTGCCACCTTGTGGACATCTGGTCCCACAAAGAGGTCTTGGGAGCCAGACACACGTTTCACCATGTGGAAGATCAGTCGTTGAGGGTCAGGGAAGTGTTTCTTCAACAAGGTGGAGGCGGAGAGGTTACCCTGATAGTCATGAGATGTGAATGAGAGATCCAGGGTACCTTTGGGGTAGGAAGTTGGGTGAGTGGCATCCTCCAGCTCTAGGTTTGGCATGGGTAGCTGGAGTGATAACCACGGGTTTGCCGTTGATGGAGGACCGGAGGGAGACCTCGCCATTCTGCTCTCCGGTTTGGACAGAGACATTTGTCCAAAACTCCACCAAGGAGTCTGTGTATATGGTAGGGTTCAAGAGAAAAGCCGTTTTGTATGGTGAGTTCGTGCATAAGATCGACGGCTTGGTGAAACTTGGGCCATAATGGCGATTTGGTGAGATGGGCGACACAGTTGTGTCGAGGTTTCAGTTGCATGTTCGCCATTAATGGTGTATGGGAATTTCAGAGGTTTGTAAGGATTAGGTCATGTGAGGAGTAAATGCTCTGAAGGGGGGTATTTATAGGGTAGGTAAAGGTTGAAAGAAACTACTGAAGGTTTTGGTGTTAGTTATCAGTTGTTGTAACACTGATGACGTGGTTTTAACCTTCAGTGGTTGTAACATCTGAGGACTTGGTATTGGTCTTCAGTAGTTGAAACTACTGAGACCTTGGTTTTGTCCTTCAGATGTTGTGAACGTCTGAAGAGTTACTGTCAGTCTTCAGTAGTTATGAACTACCGATGACCTAGTATTCTTCTTCAGACGTTAGAACAACTGAAGACTTGGTGTTAGCCTGCAGTAGTTGCAACTACTGAGATCAGTAGTTGTGAACTACTGAAGACCTGGTATTGCTTCAGTTGTTGTAAACAACTGAGGACTTGGTGTTAGCCTTCAGTAGTTGCGAACTACTGATGTCAGTAGTTGTGAACTACTGAAGACATGGTTTGTCCTTCAGTTGTTTGTGTATGAAACATCAGCTGTTGTTATCAGCTGATGAGAATTACTCATCAGCTGTTTCCATCAAATCAGTTGTTTCATACTAGCCTCCGCACTTACTCATCAGCTCTTTGGCTGACTTCAGATGTTTCATCGACCCTTCAGCTCTTATGAATATTTATGCCTTCAGCTCTTGTGATCAGATGTTCACAAGTGCTGATGAAATATTCTTCAGAGCTGGTGAACAAATTTTGTCTTCAGTATTTGTGTAAGATTACACATCAGTACTTATGAGCAAAATTTGTTCTTCAGTACTTATTTATTTGAAATCATACATCAGTAGTTGTAATCCACCTCACTACATCAGTTGTTTTTCAGTAAATAATGTACATCAATACTTTGAGTCATTTTAGTCTTCAGTAGTTGTGAAAGAGCTGAAGACTTAATTACTCATCAGTACTTGTATTTGACCCTTGCTTTTCAGTTGTTGTGAACTAAGAGTACCAGCATAGGTCAAATCAATCAAGCTGCAGCATACCAAGCCTTAGTACCAAATTTTGGAATGTGGCACTATCTAAAGGCTTAGTAAAAATGTCTGTAAGCTCATCAGCACTAGGTACAAACTTAGGATCAATCAGACCTTTCTCATAGCAATCTCTAATAAAATGATGTCTGATCTCAATATTTTGGTCCTTGAGTGCTGGACTGGATTCTTACAATACAGAGAGCTGAAGCACTATCCATTAATAATGGAGTCTTAGTCTCAGTAATGCCATAATCCAGAAGTTGGTTCTGAAGCCAGAGTATCTGAGAGGTACAACTTGCAGCAGCAATATACTCAGCTTCAGCAGTGGATGTAGCAATGGATGTTTGTTTCTTACTCTGCCAAGAAACTAAACAATTGCCTAGGAATTGGCAACCACCAGTAGTGGATTTTCTGGTGACTTTGCATCCTGCATAGTCACTATCAGAGAAAGCAACTAATTTGCAAGAATGCCCAGCTGAATACCAAAGACCTAGTGATTGGGTACCTTGCAGATATCTGAAGATCCTTTTGACTGCAATCAAATGGGATTCTGTAGGTGCAGCCTGAAATCTAGCACGAGCACATGTTGCAAACATGATGTCTGGTCTAGAGGCTGTAGGTACATCAAGGACCCAATCATACATCTGTAAAGGGTTTCATCAACCGCTTTACCTTTCTGATCTACATCTAGTTGTGTGATGCTGCTCATGGGAGTAGAACAAGGCTTACAGGATTGTAAATCAACTTATTTAACAACTCTTTGGTATACTTGGACTGATGGATGAAGATTCCATCATCCAGTTGTTTGATTTGCAAACCCAGAAAATACTGTAATTCTCCCATAGCACTCATTTCAAATCTCAGCTTCATAAGCTTTGTAAATTCATCACACAACTTGGATCAGAAGATGCAAAGATGATGTAATCAACATAAATCTGAACAAGGAGCTTATGTTGTCCCACAGTCTTGATGAATAAGGTTTTATCAATGGTGCCCTAGTGAACTTATCTCTAGAAGAAAGGTTGAGAGTGTCTCATACCAGGCTCTAGGTGCTTGCTTCAGCCCATAGAGAGCCTTATCAAGCTTGTACACCCAATCAGGATGTTTATTGTCCTCAAAGCCTGGTGGTTGACACACATAAACCTCTTCTTTTATTTTTCCATATAGGAAAGCACTTTGACATCCATTTGATAAACCTTGAGACTGTGAAAGGCAGCATAAGCTAAGAACAGTCTGATGGCTTCCAGTCTGGCCACAGGTGCAAAGGTCTCATCATAATCAATGCCTTCCTCCTGTGCAAACCCTTGGGCAACCAGTCTGACCTTGTTCTTGACAATTTGGCCCTTCTCATCTGTTTTGTTCCTGAATACCCACTTGGTGCCTATAGCACACTTATCTTTGGGTAATGGAACAAGCTCCCACACTTGCTGTTTCTTGATTGAAAAAGCTCAAGCTGCATAGCTTCCACCCATCCATTGTCTCTTAAAGCAATATGATAGTTCTTTGGCTCTTGCTGACTGATGAAGAGAGCATAGAAGCAGAAGTTGGACAATTGATTCCTGGTTGAAACTCCAGCATGGATATCACCAATGATTTGTGAAGTGGGGTGATTCTTGAGCTCTTGATAAACTATAATATCTGTGCAAGTGTTTGTAGACCCATCAGCAGCAACAGATGGTGATGGAGATTCCTGAAACCATGTAGAGGATGGCAGCTCAAAAGAAGTAGAGCAAGCAGAAATCTCATCAGCATTTGTAGTGGATGAAGCTGCTGAGGCTACAGGAGCATCAGGTTCAGTGGACTTAGGCAGGTTGTCACTAAACCTGAAGAGGTGAGTACTGACTTCATCATCATCAGTACCACCAGGTGGAGATCTGTTGACAGGCTCAACAGATGGAGGTTGATAAGGAACATATTGCAGTATGTCCAGATCAAACAACTCCACAGGGTTTTATGGAATCTTGTCCTTTGGAGATTCATTGAACTTAACATGCAAAGTTTCTTCAACCCCCTTGGTTCTACAGTTGAAAACTCTGTATGCTTTGCAAGTTGATGAATAACCAACAAAGTACCCTGCATCCACCTTACTAGCAAACTTATGGAGTGGGTTGCTAGTGTTGAGAATAAAACAAGGACACCCAAAGGCTCTAAAGAATGAAATAAGAGGAGCCAAATGAAGAACTTCATATGGAGTCTTCATCAACCTCTTATTTACTAAAGCTCTATTTTGTACATAGCAAGCTATATTGACAGCTTCAGCCCAAAAGGTCAGTGACAACCCAGAGTCAGCCAACATTGACCTTGCTGCCTCAATGAGGGTCCTGTTCTTTCTCTCCACCACTCCATTCTGCTCAGGAGTTCTAGGAATGCTAAACTGCCTTCTAATTCCCTTGGACAGGTAGAAGTCATCAAGTGTGTGGTTTCTAAATTCTATTCCATTGTCACTCCTCACACACTTGACCTGTAGGGAATACTGCTTTTCTACTTGTAACACAAAGTTCATTATTGTCTTTGCTGCTTCATCCTTGGAGTGCAAGAAGAAAGTCCATACAACCTGGAGTAATCATCCACAATTACCAGGCAGTATTTCTTCTTTGCCATGCTCATTACTCTGATAGGACCAAAGAGATCCATGTGCAGAAGTTGTAAGCAGGCAGTGGACTTTGGTTCTTCTATTGAAGGGAATGAAACTTTGTGTTGTTTTCCTTTCAACAAGCAGTGCAGTCATCTTCACACTTGAACTCCTTCAGAGGCATCCTCTTACTAAACCATGACTTATAAGCTGATTCATGTTCTTGAAATTTACATGACCCAGCCTTCTATGCCATAGTGTAGACTCTTGAGGAGATGCCTTGGAGAATAGGCAAGGATGGCCTTTTAGATCCATCTTTTTGGAAAGATCTAAGGCATACACTCTTCCTGTCCTGTTGGCCTTCAGGAGAGTGTGTTCATCCAATGCCTTGTCAATCAAACTCAGAACTTTGGATGACAGAATCCGACAGTTCTGGCTTGTGAAAAGGGCAACATGGCCTTTGTCACACATTTGACTGACACTCAAGAGGTTGTACTTGAGATTCTCCACATGGTTAACATCATCAAATCTTATTTCCCCGTTGGAAACAAAGCCTTTTCCGATGATGTAACCCTTTGCATCATTGCCAAAAGAAACAAATCCCTTCTTTCCTTGAGAGTAGTCATTAAGAGGGAGCTGCTTCTGTCATGTGCATGGATCCTCCACTGTCTACATACTAGATGCTTCTATGGCATGTTGAAGAACCCTGCAAACACAACCATGTGTTAGTTTGTCTTGGAGACCCAAACTGCTTGGTTTTGGGTCTGTTCTCAGCTACAGGTGCAGCACTAACAGTTGTGTTGTGTGTGACAGCTTGAGGTGAAGAAGATGGTACAGAAGAGGAACCCTTTGGCTTGGACTTCCTTTTCTGTGGTTTCAACACAGGAGCATCTAAGTGGTTGACTCTTCCCACTAGCTGCTGAACCATCATCACCAATTGTGTCTGATTCTATGATAAGGCTTTCAGTTCTTCAGACACATTGGAGTTTGCTGATGATGAGTTCCTATGTTGTACCATCTTTTTCTGAGCAACCTCAGTTGTTGCCTGAGTTATCCCTACCTTCTTTTTAGATTTAGCTTTGGGCTTAGGGATTTCAGGCTTGGATGTTACTAATACAAACTTGGTTTCAAACTCATTCTTCATTTTATTGATGCTCTCAGTAATTTTCTCCTTCTGTTTGAGTTTGGAACCCCTTTTGTACCAGCAATCATCAGTAAGATGATTGAACAAGCCACATATCTCACATGGCTTTTTCTTCATCTTATGCTGATCATCAGCTGAAGAGGATTTAACTGCTGAAGACTTGTTCTTCAGCTGTTTGTCATCAGTACTAGCAGTTTTCTTCCTAGTGCCTGCTTTCCTGGTATCCTCTCTAGCTGTCTTCAAACCTTTCCTACTGTTAGTTTTCTTCTCTTTAGTGCTAACAGTATTTGAGGTTTGAACTTCAGATGTTGTCACTTGCTCTCCAGTACCTTCAGTACTTCTAGTGACAACTCCTGAGTTGATCAGCCTTTTGGTCATGTGACAGTCTATCTCTGATGATGCTGATTCAGAGGATAGTAAGTCACATGATGAGAAGGATTGGTTATTGCTCTCCCCATCAGATTCAACTTCTGCTCTTGAAATGAAGTCTGTGGGAGGAGCAGTGTGATTATAACCAATACCAAACTTCACATTGGAAGCTGTTTGCTTGCTAAGAAGCATTTCAAAACCCTTGCATGATTGCACCCATCGATCACACTCAACTTGGGTGGTTGCAAGAGTTTCCTTGAGATCTTTGTACTTTCTAGAAGTACATCTTCCCTAGCTTTAGCATCTTTGATTTGGCATTTAAGCTTGTAAATCTCATCATTTTTATCTTTTAGAACACCTCAAAATCAGCTTTTCTTTTGGAAATAGTGTGCTCAGCTCAAGATTTTTATCTATTAAAGCTACATTTGCTTCTCTAATAGAAGCAAATGCTGCTATGCATGACTCTAAACAAAGCTTGGCTTTTGCCTCTGTGGATACCTGAGATGAGGCATTAGATGATGACCCTTCAGCAGAATCAAGGGCCATCAGAGCAAGATTTCCAAAAGGTTGATCACCACCATGTTGACCAGCACCTTGGAGTAGTGGTTCCTGACCAGATAGCTCTTCTGGTAGACTACTCCAGTCAACAGCAGTTGGGGTGAAAAAGCTTTGTTGTTGAGGTTGTGTGTGGTGATGAGATTGGGAAGAGTGAGGCTCTGGAAGAGCATGAGGTGGTTGAGCCGGGGGTGCTTGAGTTTGACCAGGCTGAGGCATGTAGTAACAGGGGTAAGGATAAGGCATATGACCCTGTGGCACAAAATAAGCAGGTGGTGCCTGTGTCTGAGATGGATGGGTAGAACTGTAGGAAGGTTGCCCTTTTTGCTATGAGCTATTGCTGGGAAAAGTCACAAAGGGTGCAGATGAGTTAGATCCAGATGATCTACACTCTCTTGCAAAGTGTCCAAGCCTTTGGCACTTGTGACACCTCAACTTGCTCTTGTCAAAACCAACTTTGGTTTTGCCAGAGAGTCCTGGGAATTTCCTACCGGTTCTTTTGTAGAACTTCTGAGAGCGGATATTTATCATTGCCATTTGGTTCAAATATCCATCTCTTCCAGATCATCATCTGGAATGCCCTTCAAATCCTCCATCAAAAACAACAACAAACAAACCCAGTATATCCCACTCAGAGCAGGGTCTGGGAGGGGTAGGTGGTGGCAAGTCTTTCCTCTATCCAGATAGGTAGAGAGACCGCTTCCAAAGAGACCCCTGGCTCGATACAAAAGCTATAACGCTCGCGATTTAACATATAATCATTCAAATCCTCCATCAGAAACACAATTATCACCACCACCTCCTGAACTACTAACACCAACAAAAGCTAGTTCTGAGTTTGTAGAGAAATCAATATGCTCATCATAAGAACTTTCTGATGAAGCATATTCTGACTCATGACTTATCAAGGCAGCATTACCTTGGACAAAGTCGTCAGCAAGTTTGCCAGAAGATGACAACTTCCTCTTTTGCTCTACCTCTCTCTCAAAAGTGAGCAATTTCCCATGAATTGGGTGAGAGATAGAGTGTCCAGGTCAGCACTGGAGCGTAGGACAATGGTATATGTGTCCCATCTCTCAGGCAATGACCTGAGGAACCTATTATTCATCTGGCTTTTGGAGTACTCTTTTTAACCATCTTCAGCTCAGAGATTAAACAAGAGAACCGCTCAAACTGCTGGTCAGAGTCTCACCCTTTCTATATGAGAAAGTCTCATATTGTTGGGCAAGGATTTCCCTATTGTTTGCTAAGACCGAATCAGTTCCTCCAAATTGTTCCTTTAGAGCAACCCATAGGTCATGAGCAGACTCATGATGCAAGAGCCCTGAATATATCTCGTTTGGAATGGCCATGGCTAAAATTCCATGGGCTCTAGCATCAATTTCGAACAGCTTTAGATCTTCGTCCGAATTGTTCAGGTTTCTTCGCAACCTGTTCATTAGATTCCGGGATGCTCACCATAGGCTTGTATGGCCCATGCACCACTGACTTCCAACAACCAGCACTGTTGACAGCCAAGTGGTGTAGCATACGTTTTTGCCATATGTTATACTCGTTCCTAACCAGCATCGGAGGCTTGGTTGCGGAACCAGTATTGTGAGGATCATTGGTTGGTGTTGTCATCTCAGGTTTTGGTCAAAAACAAGTTTAAACACGACAAACGTAACTCAAAACCACCAAAAGACCTCAAGATTTTGGCCGGAAATAGCAGAAACTCACTCTCTATGGCTAACTCTTGCAAATTGCTAATTCAATCAAACAGAGAGATCAAAAGAGCAGTTTCAAATGATCAATAGTGAAATCAATCAATGATTAACCTGCTCTGATACCATTTGACAGGATCTCAGCCTCTCGGTTGATCAATTAGATTATGTTTGCAGCGGATTTAGCACATTAATTAGCAATTAAAGCAAGAACATAAAAGATATTTCAATTTAAAAGCATAACATAGAGAGAGAAGAGTTCTGCGAATCAATAAATGTTCTATTGGTCGCACGTTTAGGCAATTAAAACTGTATGGTTACCCCATCCTTTTATAGGCGGCAAAAGGATGGGGTGATGTCCTTTTTCTGACATCACTGAATATTCAAATTACAACTGACAAAAACATAAAACTACTGAAGATGTCAACAACTGACATCTTCTTACAAAAGTTCCTAAGTGCTGACAAAGTAAACTACTGAAATCCTACAACGACTGAAGAACAAACTCTTCAGTCATTTATAACTACTGATACTATAACAACTGAAGAACATGCTCTTCAGTTGTTGTACAACTACTGAAATGAAATAAACTACTGAAAGGAAAAACCACCACAACAACTGAAGAAGACTTCTTCATTGTTGTGACAAACTCCGAGTCTTCAGTACTTGGTCTTCAGACTTGGCTTCAGATGATATAACAACTGATGACTTCAGTAGATATCATCAGTTGTTGTCTTCAGTCTTTGTCTTCAGACTTTGTTGCTTCAGTAGAAGGTCTTCAGTTCTTCAGTTCTTCAGCTTTTGATTCTTCAGTACTTGTCCTCAGTACTTGAAGTCTTCAGTACTTGTAAGATCAGTACTTCAGACTTCAGTACTTGGTCTTCAGTACTTTGGAGTCTTCTTCAGCTGATATTCTTCAGTTCTTTGATCTTCATACTTTATTCTTCAGACTTTGTCATAACAGCTGATGGAGCTAAGATGCTCTCGAGTCTGACATTCAAGCAAAAGAACACAATAGCTGATAGGATTCTTCAGCAGTTGTTGCAGTGGCATGTGGGACTTAGAGGTTTTCCTGATCTTGGCTCATTGGTTCTTTTGGTCCAACAATACAGGTGGAATGTGACAAGCTTTATCAGAGTGCATTTTTTATAGTAAATAACCACAGTTATAATAGTGTAAGGCCCTCCTTTCCAGGGGGACCTCACAGTTGGTCATTCATAGCAAAACATCGATTTTAAAGCAGTCATTTACTCATATGTGTATAAATATATATCGCAGCGGAAAATACTGTAAATTTCAATCCATTACAAATGAAATATGAACATTGTCTTTAATTCCTAAAAGCTATTTAAAGTCCTCTTGATCTTTACTTCATCAGGGATGCCAGTCTTCTAGTGCCAAGAAGCTTCAGTCCCATACTTCTATCCCCTAGTTCTAACTCTCACCTATCAACTGATATGCGTACAAAAGTCAGCTTCGCTGAGTGATTTCTTCTGGGTTTACTTTGCTAAATAATGTTTTTAAAAGATATTAGCTTTATCAGTTGAAAATAATCATTATCCATCACAATATCTATGCACACAGGCTATCACTTTATCAATACTTTCATTTCTTGTTATTTATTACTCTTCTTTATCCGTCAATTCTCTGTCACAATCGGTGCCTAGGCTCGCCTAGGACTTTACCGACACACCAATTAAGGACTTACTGTCGTACTCGATCAGGCCATTATTGTCATGCCAATTCAGGGCTTACAGACCTGCCTGTTCGAGCATTACTTTATCCACTTTATCCGGTGAGGGCACAACGAATGCAACCCTCCTTTAGCCATTGCTTGCAAGTCTTTACTCTATCCGTTGCCTGCAGGACTTTACTTGCAAGACTTTACTTTATCCAGGTACACGTTATGGGACCAATAACTTTTCTTTACGTTTCACTTTCTTGTTTAAGTTATACATAATATAACACATCACATTACAAGGCAATTCATTTCTACTAGATCACATCACAATGAGGGAAACACACTATCAATTCATTATAAAACCCCATTTCTCATATAAGATAGTATGTAAAACTTTACTTTAAAAGAACTGATCATAAAAGTATGTATCTTAGTATGCATACCGCCCCAAAAACATTTAAAGCATGTATAAATAGGGGATCTAGAACTCACCTGAACTTGTCCAAGTAGTTTAAATTCTAAGTCACTTAAGCTCTAGCCTGAATACTCTAGCTGCACGAAAGTTAATATGCAAAAACGTCATTTTCTTCATAGTTTCGCCCACAGTTTCGCTGGTAGTTTTGCTGCCATTTTCGCTCGCAGTTTCGCTACCAGTTTCGCTGGGCAGCATTTCTGCTAGTTTCGCTAGACAGATTCGCTGCCTTGAGCGGCCAACTTTCGTTGGAATTTCCTAGTTTCGCAAATGTCCATAGGTCTGCCTAAGTGCTTAGCGAACTTATCACGTAACTATAGTTTCGCTGTTGCGAAACTGTAGTTTCGCTAGGAATCTCCAAATTTTGCTGGATAAATGCACAGTTTCGCTGGATGAATACTTAAATTCGCTGGATCGGGGCCCAGTTTCACTGGATGAACAGAAACTAAGAACCAGCCCGTTTTTAACCCAAAATCTTAACATTTTACGTCCAAATCCTTGGTTTACCTTCCATGAAACCAATCTAAGCTTTTTACACGTTTTCATACGTAAAAATTCAACCTTTATGTGTTTCTTTGAACTTTCAAACCCCAAAACCCTAGAATCCGGGTTTGATCTACAGAAGGTCTTAGAGGTTGATTCTTACCTTGTTTTGTTGCTCTTTCCTTAAGTTTTGATGCTCCAATCAACTAGATCTTCACTCTTCCACCTTTGATCTCCAAAACATGAGTTTTCTTCCACTTTCTCTCTCTACTTTCTCTCTCTACGAATTTGGTGGCTAGGGTTGGAATGGTGGAATGGATCTGATCATGCATGGTTTAAGGGCTGATTAAGGGCCCTTAAACCCATCAAACCTAGCCCATTAAGGCTAATTTGGTCCATAGCCCACTAATTTACCCCTTTATTTCTTAAATTAACCCTTAAAAGCCCATTATTATTAAATGACTTGTTTCGGGAAATTTCGGGCGTTACAAGTCTCCCCCCTTATTCAGGTTTCGTCCTCGAAACCTGCCTCGTCGTTAAATAGATCGGGGTATTGTCGTCTCATTTCCTCCTCGGATTCCAGGTGGCATCCGACCCCTTTCGATGTTTCCATTGCACCTTGACTTGCTTGACTACTTTATTTCTCATTGTTTCTCCTTCTGGTCCAGTATAGCCACCGGTTGCTCTATATAGTTCAGCTTCTCGTCCACTTCGATGTCATCTAAAGGCATGACTACCTCGTCCGGTGCTAAACATTTCCTCAAATGCGACACATGAAAGGTAGGGTGAATCCCACTCAATTCTTCTGGAAGGTCTAGCCTATAGGCTACATCCCCAACTCGTGCTAGTACCTCAATTGTCCGATAAAACTGGGACTCAGTTTCCCCCTCTTCCTAAATCGGATAATCCCTTTCCATGGCGATACTTTTAACATTACCCTGTCACCCACGCTAATTCTATTGGTCTCCTTCTTCTGTCGGCGTATGACTTCTGTCTATCCTTTGCAGCCTTCATATACGCCTTGATTTTCTCCAACTTTCTGTGGTGGCTTCCACGACTTCCAAGCTCCCTAGTTCCTTCTGACCGACATCACCCCAACAAATAGGGGTTCTGCACCGTCGACCGTACAATAACTCGTATGGGGGCATTTTAATACTGGCGTGGTAGCTGTTGTTATAGGAGAACTCTGCTAGTGGCAAATGATCATCCCATTTACCGCCGAATTTGATAACGCATGCCCGAAGCATATCCTCTAGTGTCTGGATCGTTGCCCATCGGTCTGCGGGTGGTATGCGGTACTAACATGTAACCTCGCGCCCATTTCTTCTTGAACTTTTTCCAAAACTTTGAGGTGAACCGCGTATCTCTATCTGAAACAATCGATACGGGCATACCATGCCGCACCACAATTTCTCGGATAAACATTCAGCAAGCTTTTCTGAACTAACTGCTTCCTTGATTGGCAGGAAATGCGCACTCTTAGTCAGTCTATCAACTATCACCCATATCGCGTCGTGGCCTTTTGTCGTGCGCGGTAATTTAGTGATGAAGTCCATGGTAACATGTTCCCACTTCCAATCTGGTACTTCTAATGGCTGAACATTACCATAAGGTCTTTGGTGCTCAGCCTTCACTTGTAGGCACGTTAGACATTTATTCACATATGCAACCACATCTCTCTTCATCCAGCCACCAATAATCTTTCTTCAAGTCGTGGTACATCTTATTGCTCCTGGGTGTATTGAGTAGCGGGTCTTGTGCGCTTCATCCATAATCTTTTCTCGCAAGTCGCCATTGTTAGACCAAAAGAACCAATGAGCCAAGATCAGGAAAACCTCTAAGTCCCACATGACATCACAACAACTGCTGAAGACTCCCATCAGCTGTTCTGACAAAGTCTGAAGAATCAACAGCTGAAGTTCAAAGAACTGAAGTACAACAGCTGAAGATCCCAAAGTACTGAAGATAAGTACTGAAGTCTAAAGTACTGATAAACACAAGTACTGAAGACTTCAAGTACTGAAGACAAGTGCTGAAGATCAAAGTCTGAAGACAACGACTGAAGACATCAGCTGATGACAACTACTGAAGTCATCAGCTGATGAATCATCTGAAGACCAAAGTCTGAAGACCAAAGTGCTGAAGGTTCAGAGTTTGTCACAACAGCTGAAGAAGTCTTCTTCAGTTGTTGTGATGGTTTATTTCTTTTCAGTAGTTTTATGTTTTTCATTTCAGTAGTTTGTACAACAGCTGAAGAGTTTGTTCTTCAGCTGTTATAGTTCAGTAGTTGTAAACGACTGAAGAGTTTGTTCTTCAGTCATTGTAGCTTTTCAGTAGTTTCCTTTTCAGTACTTGTAATAGGTAGAACACTTAGGAAATTTTGTAAGAAGATCTCAGCTGTTGTGACATCTTCAGTAGTTGTGTTCTATCAGTAGTTAGTTAAATAATTGTTTAATGTCAGTGGAATCTGACAACAGTATGGGTCATTTGCCTATAAAAGGGCAGTGACCTGAATGTATTCCACGCCGAAACATGTGAAATAAACGAATATTATTCCTTTTAAGGCAGAATTATTCTCTCTCTCTACTTTTGGTTTGCATGCAATATTCTTATGTTCTTGCTTTAATTGCTAATATTCATGCTAAATCCACTGCGAATATAATCTAATTGATCAAACTAGAGGCTGAGATCCTAACAAATGGTATCAGAGCAGGTTAATCATTGATCGATTTCACTATTGATCATTTGAAACTGCTCTTTTGATCTGTAAGTTTGATCTAATTAGCAATTTGCAAGAATTAGCTGTAGAGAGAGAGATTCTGCTGTTTCTGGCCAAAAACTTGAGGTTCTCTTGGTGGTTTTGAGCTATATTTGTTTTGTTTAAACTTGAGTTTGACTAAAAACTGAGATGACTACACCAACAAGCGATCCTCACAATACTGGTTCCTCAACCAAGCCACCGATGCTTGTGAGAAATGAGTATAACATATGGCAAAGACGTATGCTTCACCACTTGTCTGTCAACAGTGCTGGTTTTGGAAGTCAGTGGTGCATGGACCATACAAGCCTATGGTGAGCGCCCTGAATCTAATGAACAGGTTCCAAAGAAACCTGAACAATATTCGGACGAAGATCTAAAGCTGTTCGAGATTGATGCTAGAGCCCATGGAATTTTAGCCATGGCTATTCCAAATGAGATTTACTCAGGGCTCTTGCATCATGAAACTGCTCATGACCTATGGGTTGCTCTAAAGGAACAATTGGAGGAACTGATTCGGTCTTAGCAAACAATAGGGAAATCCTCGCCCAACAATATGAGACATTCTCATATAGAAAGGGTGAGACTCTGACCCAACAGTTTGAGCGGTTCTCTTGTTTGATTTCTGAGCTGAAGATGGTCAAACAAGAGTACTCCAACAGCCAGATGAACAACAGGTTCCTCAGATCACTGCCTGAGAGATGGGACACTTATACCATTGTCCTACGCTCCAGTGCAAATCTGGAAACTCTATCTCTCACCCAACTTCATGGGAAACTGCTCACTTTTGAGAGAGAGATAGAGCAAAAGAGGAAGTTGTCCACTTCTGGCAAGCTCGCTGATGACTTTGTTCAAGGCAATGCTGCCTTGATAAGTCAGGAGTCAGAATATGCTTCATCAGAAAGTTCTTATGATGAGCATATTGATTTCTCTACCAACTCAGAACAAGCTTTTGTTGGTGTTAGTAGTGGTTCAGGAGGCAGCGGTGATAACTGGTGCTTTTTGATGGATGACTTGAAGGGCATTCCAGATGATGATCTGGAGGAGATGGATATTTTGAGCCAAATGGCAATGATCAATATCAGATCTCAAAAGTTCTACAAAAGAACTGGTAGGAAATTCCCTGGTCTCTCTGGCAAAACCAAAGTTGGTTTTGACAAGAGCAAGTTGAGGTGTCACAAGTGCCAAAGGCTTGGACACTTTGCTAGAGAGTGTAGATCATCTGGATCTAACTCCTCTGCACCCTTTGTGACTTTTCCAAGCAATAGCTCACAGCACAGAGGGCAACCTTCCTCCAGTTCTGGTCATCCATCACAAGCACAGGCATCACCTGCTTATTTTGTGCCTCAGGGGTATATGCCATACTCATACCCCTGCTACTATATGCCTCAGCCCAGTCAAACTCAAGCACCTTCGGCTCAACCACCACAGCTCTTCCTGAGCCTCAATCTTCCCCATCTCATCATCAAACACAACCTCAACAACACAGCTTCTTCACCCCAGGAGTTGTTGACTGGAGTAGTCTACCAGATGATCTATCTGGTCAGGAACAACTACTCCAAGGTGCTGGTCAACATGGTGGTGATAGTCCTTTTTGGAAATTTTGCTCTGATGGCCCTTGAGTCTGCTGAGGGGTCATCATCCAATGCCTCATCACAGGTATCATCTGAGGCCAAAGCCAAGCTTTGTTCTGAATCATGCATAGCAGCATTTGCTTCTATTAGAGAAGCAAATGTAGCTTTAATAGATAAAAATCTTGAGCTAGAGCACACTATTTCCAAAAGAAAAGCTGATTTTGAGGTTGTACTAAAAAGAAAAATGATGAGATTTACAAGCTTAAATGCCAAATCAAAGATGGTAAAGCTAGGGAAGATGTATTTCTAGAGAAGTACAGAGACCTCAAGGAAACTCTTGCAAACACCCAAGTAGAGTGTGATCGATGGGTGCAATCATGCAAGGGTTTTGAAATGCTTCTTAAGAAGCAATCAGCTTCCAATGTGAAGTTTGGGATTGGTTATAATCACACTGCTCCTCCTACAGATTTCACTTCAAGAGCAGAAGTTGAATCTGATGGAGAGAGCAATAACCAATCCTTCTCATCATGTGACCTACTATCTTCTGATTCAGCATCATCAGAGATAGAAGTCAGCAACCAATCAGCAGATGCTACAAGAGCTGATGGTTCAAATGCTGACTGTCACATGATCAAAAAGTTGATCAACTCAGGTGTTGTCTCTAGAAGTACTGAAAGTACTAGAGAGCAAGTGATAACACTTGAAGTTCAAACCTCAACTACTGCCAGCACTGAAGAGAAGAAAACTGACAGTAGAAAAGGTTTGAAGACAACTAAAGAAGAGGTCAGGAAAGCAGGTACTAAAGGGAAGAAAACTGCTAGTACTGATAACAAACAGCTGAAGAACAAGTCTTCAGCAGTTTCATCTTCTTTGGTTGATGATCAACACAAGATGAAGAAGAAGCCATGTGAGATATGTGGCTTGTTCAATCATCTTACTGATGATTGCTGGTACAAAAGGGGTTCCAAACTCAAACAACAGAAGGAAATTAAAGAGCAAATAAAGAAAATGAAAAATGAGTTTGAAACCAAGTTTGTACTAGCAACATCAAAGCCTGAAATCCCTAAGCCCAAAGCTAAATCTAAAAAGAAAGTAGGGAATACTCAGGCAACAGCTGAGGTTGCTCAGAAAAAGATGGTACAACATAGGAATCCATCATCAGCAAACTCCAGTGTGTCTGAAGAGCTGAAAGCTTTATCACAAAGTCAGACACAACTGGTGATGATGGTTCAGCATCTAATGGGAAGAGTCAACCATTTAGATGCTCCTGTGTTGAAACCACAGAAAAGGAAGTCCAAGCCAAAGGGTTCCTCTTCTATACCATCTTCTTCACCTCAGGCTGTTACACATAACACACCTGTTAGTGCTGCACCTATAGTTGAGAACAGACCCAAAACCAAACAGGTTTGGGTCTCTAAAACTAACTAACATGTGGTTATGATTGCAGGGTTCTTCAACATGCCAAAAGAGCATCTGGTATGTAGACAGTGGAGGATCTATGCACATGACAGGAAGCAGCTCCCTTCTTAATGACTACTCTCAAGGAAAGAAGGGATTTGTCTCCTTTGGCAATGATGCAAAGGGTTACATCATCGGAAAGGCTTTGTTCCAATGGGGAAATAAGGTTTGATGATGTTAACCATGTGGAGAATCTCAAGTACAACCTCTTGAGTGTCAGTCAAATGTGTGATAAAGGCCATGTTGCCCTTTTCACAAGCCAGAACTGTCGGATTCTGTCATCCAAAGTTCTAAATTTGATTGACAAGGTGTTGGATGAATACACTCTCCTGAAGGCCAACAGGACAGGAAGAGTGTATGCCTTAGATCTTTCCAAAAAGATAGATCTAAAAGGCCATCCTTGCCTATTCTCCAAGGCATCTTCTCAAGAATCTACTCTATGGCATAGAAGGCTGGGGCATGTTAATTTCAAGAACATGAATCAGTTGATAAGCCATGGTTTAGTAAGAGGATTGCCTTTGAAGGAGTTCAAGTGTGAAGACAACTGCACTGCTTGCTTAAAAGGAAAACAACACAAAGTTTCATTCCCTTCAATAGAAGAACCAAAGTCCACTGCCTGCTTGCAGCTCCTGCACATGGATCTCTTTGGTCCTGTCAGAGTGATGAGCATGGCAAAGAAGAAATACTGCCTGGTAATTGTGGATGATTATTCCAGGTATGTATGGACTTTCTTCTTGCACTCTAAGGATGAAGCAGCCAAGACTATCATGAACTTTGTGTTATTGTAGAAAAGCAGTATTCCCTACAGGTCAAGTGTGTGAGGAGTGACAATGGAACAGAATTTAGAAACCACACACTTGATGACTTCTACCTGTCCAAGGGAATTAAGAGGCAGTTTAGTATTCCTAGAACTCCTGAGCAGAATGGAGTGGTGGAGAGAAAGAACAGGACTCTCATTGAAGCAGCAAGGTCAATGTTGGCTGACTCAGGTTTGCCACTGACCTTTTGGGCTGAAGCTGTCAATACAGCTTGCTATGTACAAAATAGAACTTTAGTGAATAAGAGGTTGATGAAGACTCCTTATGAAATTCTTCATCATTTGGCTCCTCTAATTTCATTCTTTAGAGCCTTTGGGTGTCCATGTTTTATTCTCAACACTAGCAACCCACTCCAGAAATTTGCTAGTAAGGTGGATGCAGGGTATTTTGTTGGTTATTCATCAACTTGCAAGGCATACAGAGTCTTCAACTGTAGGACAAAAGTGGTTGAAGAAACTCTGCATGTTAAGTTCAATGAATCTCCAAAGGACAAGATTCCACAAAACCCTGTGGAGTTGTTTGATCTGGACATACTGCAATATGTTCCTTATCAACCTCCAGCTGTTGAGCCTGTCAACAGTTCTCCACCTGGTGGTACTGATGATGATGTAGTCAGTACTCACCTCTTCAGGTTTAGTGACAACCTGCCTGAGTTCACTAAACCTGATGCTCCTGTAGCTTCAGCAGCCCCATCCACAACAAATGCTGATGAGATTTCTGCAAGCTCTACTTCATTTGAGCTACCATCTCCTACATGGTTTCAGAATCTCCATCACCATTTGTTGCTGCTGAAAGTCCTACAAACACTTGCACTGACATTATAGTCTATCAAGAGCTGAAGAATCACCCCACATCTCAAATCATTGGTGATATCAATGCTGGAGTTTCAACCAGGAGTCAATTGTCCAATTTCTGCTTCTATGCTCTCTTCATCAGTCAGCAAGAGCCAAAGAACTATCATGTTGCTTTAAGAGACAATGGATGGGTTGAAGCAATGCAGCTTGAGCTTCTTCAGTTCAAGAAACAGCAAGTGTGGGAGCTTGTTCCTTTACCCCAAGGGAAGTGTGCAATAGGCACCAAATGGGTATTCAGGAACAAAACAGATGATAAGGGCCAAATTGTCAAGAACAAGGCCAGGCTGGTTGTCCAAGGATTTGCACAAGAGGAAGGCATCGATTATGATGAGACCTTTGCTCCTGTGGCAAGACTGGAAGCAATCAGACTGTTCTTAGCTTATGCTGCCTTTCACAGTCTTAAGGTTTATCAATGGATGTCAAAAGTGCCTTCTTATATGGAAAAATAAAGAGAAGTTTATGTGTGTCAACCACCAGGCTTTGAGGACAACAAACATCCTGATTGGGTGTACAAGCTTGATAAGGCTCTTTATGGGCTGAAGCAAGCTCCTAGAGCTTGGTATGAGACACTCTCAACTTTTCTTTAGAGAATAAGTTCACTAGAGGCACCATTGATAAAACCTTATTCATCAAGACTGTGGGACAACATAAGCTCCTTGTTCAAATTTATGTAGATGACATCATCTTTGCATCCTCTGATCTAAAGTTGTGTGATGAATTTACAATGCTCATGAAGCAAAAGTTTGAAATGAGTGCTATGGGGGAATTACAGTTCTTTCTAGGTTTGCAAATCAAACAAAGGATGATGGAATTTTCATCCATCAGTCCAAATACACCAAAGAGTTGTTGAATAAGTTTGATTTACAAACCTGTAAGCCCTGTTCTACTCCCATGAGCAGCATCACACAACTAGATGTAGATCAGAAAGGTAAAGCGGTTGATGAAACCCTTTACAGATGTATGATTGGGTCCTTGATGTACCTTACAGCTTCTAGACCAGACATCATGTTTGCAACATGTGTTGTGCTAGATTTCAGGCTGCACCTAAAGAATCCCATTTGATTGCAGTCAAAAGGATCTTTAGATATCTGCAAGGTACCCAATCACTAGGTCTTTGGTATTCAACTGGGCATTCTTGCAAATTAGTTGCTTTCTCTGATAGTGACTATGCAGGATGCAAAGTCACCAGAAAATCCACTTCTGGTGGTTGCCAATTCCTAGGCAATTGTTTAGTTTCTTGGCAGAGTAAGAAACAAACATCAATTGCTACATCCACTGCTGAAGCTGAGTACATTGCTGCTGCAAGTTGTACATCTCAGATACTCTGGCTTCAGAACCAACTCTTGGATTATGGCATTACAGAGACTAAGACTCCATTATAATGGATAGTGCTTCAGCTCTTTGCATTGTCAAAAATCCAGTCCACACTCTAGGACCAAACATATAGAGATCAGACATCATTTTATTAGGGATTGCTATGAAAAAGGTCTGATTGATCCAAAGTTTTGCCTAGTGCTGATGAGCTTGCAGATATATTTACTAAGCCTTTAGATAGTGCCACATTTCAAAACTTGGTACTAAGGCTTGGTATGCTGCAGCTAAAATAATTGACCAATACTGATGCTTTCAGTTCCAAATACTGATGAGCATTAGTATGCAAAGGTCAAATATAAGTACTGATGAGTAATTTAGTCTTCAGCATTTTCACAACTACTGAAGACTAAAGGCTTCAAAGTACTGATGTACATTATTTGTTGAAAACAACTGATGTAGTGAGGTGGATTACAACTACTGATGTATCATTTTCAAACAAATAAGTACGAAGAACAAATTTGTTCACAAGTACTGATGTGTAATTTACACAAGTACTGAAGACAAAATTGTTCACCAGCTCTGAGTATTTCATCAGCACTTGTGAACATCTGATCACAAGAGCTGAAGGCATAAATACTCACAAGAGCTGAAGGGTCAATGAACATCTGAAAGTCAGCCAAAGAGCTGATGAGTAAATGTGGAGGTCAGCATGAAACAACTGATTTGACAGAAACAGCTGATGAGTACTTTTACTCTTCAGCTGATGCCAACAGCTGCTGTTTCATACCCAAACAACTGAAGGACAAAACCATGTCTTCAGTAGTTTCACAACTACTGATGACTAACACCACGTCCTCAGTTGTTTACAACAACTGAAGCAATACCATGTCTTCAGTAGTTCACAACTACTGATATCAGTAGTTCACAACTACTGAAGGCTAACACCAAGTCTTCAGTTGTTACACGTCTGAAGATGAAAACTAGGTCTTCAGTAGTTTATAACTACTGAAGACTGACAATTCTTCAGCCGTTTACAACATCTGAAGGACAAAACCAAGGCTTCAGTAGTTTCAACTACTGAAGACTAACACCAAGTCCTCAGATGTTACAACCACTGAAGGTTAAAACCACGTCATCAGTAGTTTCAACAACTGATAACTAACACCAAACCTTCAGTAGTTTTCTTTCAGCCTTTGCCATACCCTATAAATGCCCAACCTTCAGAGCTTTTCATTCTCACTTGACCTAACTTTTCAAAAACTTCTAAAATTCCCATACACCATTAATGGCGGCCATGCAACTCAAACCTCGACACAACTGTGTCGCTCATCTCACCAAACCGCCATTCTGGGCCAAGTTTCTAATGTCGTCGATCTGATGACCGACTCACATACCAGACGGCATTCCTCCTCAACCCCACCATATACACCGACTCCCTATCGGAGTTCTGGACGAACATCATCGTCCAAACCGGAGAGAATGATGGCGAGGTCTCTCTCCGGTCCCTGTAAACAACCACCAAGTGGTTATCACTCCAGCTACTCTTGAGAAACCCTAAAGCTGGAGGATGCCACCTACCCAACCTCTTACCCCAAAGGCGCCCTCGATCTATGCTTCACTGCCAACAACTATCAGGCGACCTCTCTGCCACCACCTTGTTGAAGAAACACTTCCCAGATCCCCAACGACTGATCTTCCACATGGTGAATGTGTGTCTGGCTCCCAAAACTTCTTCATGGGACCAGATGTCAACAAGGTGGTAACAGGTATTGTATTCTATCCTTCAGGATATGGCCACAAAACCCATTTCTAACCGTTGGATCTTGTATCCTCGTTTATAATGGCCATCATCCAAAGCCAGCTTCAAGCTGAGGGACTTGTTGGCACTGGAGTCCCTGCCATGGCTGTTCTAGCCGAGGTATACTCCAGGCACAACACCGACCACACACTCAAACAGGCTGGCCGGCTGCGAAAACCCACGCAGCAGGAACCCACAGCCTCCACCTCCAAATCCAAAGTCCCCACCAAGCCAAAAGCCAAGAAGCCCAAAAAGGCTACTCAGGGAAATGAGTCCCCTGAGGATGCCCCTGTAACACAAAGGCAGGATGTGGCTGCTGGTTCGATTCTCCCAGCAGCTACCATGACTCCACCCACCACAACCGCACAGGTTTCCTCTCAACAGGAGCATGATGCAACCACAACTGGGGCACCTACACATCTGGGGTCTTTCTCACTTGAGGAGACTGCCATTGAAATGCACACTCCTCCCCATGTGCACTCTGCTTCTAGCCCATCTCCCACAGAAGCCGCCCCACAAAGTCCAACCCTAATGATTGCCAAAGTGTTGACCCACTTGAGCACTCCACCCTCTCCCCAGAAACCTATTACAACTGGGGAGACTCCAACCGAAGAGAGGGTGAATACAAGTGCTGGTGGGAGCCCCCAACACAGAGAATCACATGTCCAATCTCCCAGTGTGGCTAGGGAGATAGGACAATCTGGTGAGGCTGCCACCTCCCCTGCATCAGCACATGAGCAGGGTGAAGCTGGTACAAGCAATAAGACCTCACCAGAGGCAACTGCCGATGATGGATCCAATCCGGAGGCTGGAAGTCCCCAGTACCATGAACAAGGGGCACATGCTATTACTGAGCCACACTCAGAGCATGTACATCCTGACATTGTCAGGAGGTCAGGTGATTCAGTTCATACTGATATGACCTGAGCTTCTTCTATGATGTAGTTGCTCACAACACTATCTTAGAGGATGAGATAAGCAGACTCAAAGAGCTGCTTGCTCAAATGACTCAAGATAGAAGTCCATCTGCCACCACCAACCCACAGATGGCACCTTCACCTGAAGGTCTCACATACACTGAGCCACTCCCACAAACTCAGCCACCAGCCCCTGCTTCTGGCACTAGCTCTCAGGTCCAGAACCCCCCTGAGCAGCTAGATGCTATCCTTCAGAAATCCCTGCCTCTCATCACACCCATAATCACAGAAATTGTGATGAAACCATTGATGAGAGGCTTCCCACACATATCCAACCTCTGGTGGAGGTTGCTGTTGCTAAAGCACTTGCTGAGAGTTAAACCCCAACCAATGCACCCAAAAAGGGGGAGACCTCAGTGCAAGTTAAGAGGAAGAGGGGAGAGGAGGAGTTAGAAGTAGGTAGAAAAGAGGTGACTGAGAGGGAGAAGGTTCAGGAGCCCAAGGGGAAGGGGAGGGAGGAGGAGGAGAGAGCTGAAAAAGAAGTGACTGGAATCCAAAAGGATTTCAGTCACTTATCAAAAGAAAGGAAAGAAGAGAGGAGAGTTGAGGGAGAGTGCTGATCCTGATCTAGCAGCCCTTGTCAAGGAGGTGATGCTGAGCATAGCCGTTCAATGGACTCTGTCATTGAACAGCTGTTCAGGCAAGGCTTTGACAAGGACACTGCCTTGCTAGATCAAGAGATCAGGAATATGGAGAGAAGAGAGATTGAGTACCGATGGACTACTTATAGCCAAGAGGAAAGAAAGAAACTTGAGGCTATGATAGGTTCACTTCGAAGTACCTGGGCAGGCCAGTCCTTGATGTCAAGGCATGGACCAGGGACAGACTCTTGGCAATAACCACCAAGATCTGTTCGGCTGGTGATTTCACTAAGGGACTGGTCGCTGAGGCCCTCTCTGAAGCCGGTGCTGGGAACAGGACACTGCTAGTAAAACAGACCAAACCAGCCCTTATCTCTAGGTTACTAGCAGTGCCTGCCAACATTCCCACACCAACAACCCAACCACAACCCACTAAACCAACCCCTTCACCATCAAAACCCACAGCCAATGATCCACCCTTGAAGAAGAAGAGAAGGGTGTTGAGGCTGCAAGAAGAAGAAGAAGAGGAGGATGAGGAGGATAGACTGCCTCTTTCAGCAGTCATCCCTCTACCAAAAGCCAAATCCCAAACCATCACTCCCACCTCACAGATGGACACTGTGAGGGTAAAGATAGAGGAAGAGGCACAGCAGTAGCTTCATGATGCTGAAATGCTTAAGTCAATTGACCAAGCATATGCTGCCTCTACCTCATCATGAATATGAAGAAAGAAGCTCTGAGACTCTTCACTCTCAAACAAACTTTCCAATATAACAAAGAGAGAGTGAGGACTTGGCCTGATCCGAGGGTGGCTCACAGGATTACAAAGAAAGATATTCCTGTGAGGTACAATAGCCAGATGAAGAGGATTGTAGATGAAGTAATCACAGTGGCTCTTGTAGTGACACCCTGGGAAATTGTGGATGAGTTCGAGAAAGCTTATAAATCTAAGCAACCTCCTGAAATGATGTTGGAGAACAGGATGGTGAGGAAAGGCTTAGTTTATAAGAAGCTTGAGAACTTCCGCAAAGATGAGCTCAACTTGTTGCTTGAAGGCAGACATCCAGATGAATTTGCATATAAGCAAATCACAACAGTTGAGCTCAAGAATGGCAAACAGGTCAAGTTTGTCTCAGAGATGTACGGCCGTGAAGGATTGTTCGATGGTAGGGCTGAAGGCATGACCAAAGAAGAACAAATGATCTTTGTCCGAGCCTACACCAGAGAATCCTACAGGCTAGTACATGGGAGGTAGGTTTCATGGATGGGATAACAGCTCTGCGTCCAATTCCCCAAAACAGAGCTCCCATCCATACTTAGCCAAACAAATACCAGAAACCTTCTCCCAGGCCAGTCCTTATCAGAGTCAACTTCTGATCTGATCCAGAAGGAAATAGACCAATCTTTATGCCAACAATAAGTGGGATAACAAATAATTAGAGGTTTTGGCTGCATTGGATTAGGGGGAGTTTGTTGGACCAAAAGAACCAATGAGCCAAGATCAGGAAAACCTCTAAGTCCCACATGACATCACAACAACTGCTAAAGACTCCCATCAGCTGTTCTGACAAAGTCTGAAGATTCAACAGCTGAAGTTCAAAGAACTGAAGTACAACAGCTGAAGATCCCAAAGTACTGAAGATAAGTACTGAAGTCTAAAGTACTGATAAACACAAGTACTGAAGACTTCAAGTACTGAAGACAAGTGCTGAAGATCAAAGTCTGAAGAACTGAAGAACTGATGGACAACTGCTGATGCATAAAGTCTGAAGACAACGACTGAAGACATCAGCTGATGACAACTACTGAAGTCATCAGCTGATGAATCATCTGAAGACCAAAGTCTGAAGACCAAAGTGCTGAAGGTTCAGAGTTTGTCACAACAGCTGAAGAAGTCTTCTTCAGTTGTTGTGATGGTTTATTTTCTTTTCAGTAGTTTTATGTTTTTCATTTCAGTAGTTTGTACAACAGCTGAAGAGTTTGTTCTTCAGCTGTTATAGTTCAGTAGTTGTAAACGACTGAAGAGTTTGTTCTTCAGTCGTTGTAGCTTTTCAGTAGTTTCCTTTTCAGTACTTGTAATAGGTAAAACACTTAGGAATTTTGTAAGAAGATGTCAGCTGTTGTGACATCTTTAGTAGTTGTGTTCTATCAGTAGTTAGTTAAATAATTGTTTAATGTCAGTGGAATCTGACAACAGTATGGGTCATTTGCCTATAAAAGGGCAGTGACCTGAATGTATTCCATGCCGAAACATGTGAAATAAAAGAATATTATTCCTTTTAAGGCAGAATTATTCTCTCTCTCTACTTTTGGTTTGCATGCAATATTCTTTATGTTCTTGCTTTAATTGCTAATATTCATGCTAAATCCGCTGCGAATATAATCTAATTGATCAAACTAGAGGCTGAGATCCTAACAGCCATGCCTCGGAACCCATATCTGGCCGTGGAAGGTCTTAACACCCAAGGTGTTCTCTACCAATTCATCTACTTTTCCCACCATCCTTTCTTCTTGATTGTTGCTCTCTCAAAGCGTCCATTTGAGCTCCGCTTATCAATCTCATAACATCTGGGGTCACTACAAGTTGGCACGCCTTCACCCGGATTGGTTCATATCCCTCCTTCCGGCTCAAGGCATCGGCTACCACATTTGCCTTACCCGGGTGATAATGGGTTTCACAGTCGTAATCCTTTATTAGTTCCAACCACCTCTTCTGTCTCATATTTAGGTCCTTCTGCTCAAAGGAATATTTCAGACTTTTGTGGTCGGTAAATATGGCGCACTTAGTTCCATACAAATAGTGTCTCCATATCTTTAATGCGAACACTACTGCGACAAGTTCCAAATCGTGAACTGGGTAATAACCTCCGTGTCCTTTAGCTGTCTGGATGCGTAAGCTATAACCTTTCCTCTTTGCATCAACACACAGCCTAACCCGCAGTAAGAAGCATCGGAGTATACCGTTAGGTCTTCATCTCCTTCCGGTAGGTTAGTACAGGAGCTTTGGTTAGTCTATCCTTCAACTCCTGAAACGCATCTTCGTGTTCTTTTCCCCAGTCGAACACCACGTTCTTCCTCGTTAACCTTGTTAATGGGGAAGCTATCTTCGAGAAATCTTTGATGAACCTTCTATAATAGCCAGCTAATCCCAAGAAACTACGGATTTCGGATGGCGTCTTTGGGGAATTCCATTGTGTAACTGCCCCAACTTTTGCTGGATCAACCATAACTCCCTCGGAATTAATAATGTGCCCTAAAAACTGCACCTCCCGTAGCCAGAAGGCACATTTAGAGAACTTCGCATACAGTTTCTCCTTTCGTAAAGTCTCTAACACCTCCTTAATATGACAAGCGTGGTCTCCTTCGTTCTTTGAGTATATCAAAATATCGTCAATGAAGACTATCACTGATCGGTCCAGCATCGGGCGACACACGCGATTCATTAAGTCCATGAATGCCACAGGAGCATTGGTTAGCCCGAAAGACATAACCAGAAACTCATAGTGGCCATAGCGTGTTCGGAAAGCCGTCTTTGGGATATCTTGCTCCCTTACCTTCAGTTGATGATATCCAGATCGGAGATCTACTCGGGAGAACCAGCTTGCCCCTTGCAATTGATCAAACAGATCATCTATCCGGGGTAGAGGGTATCGATTCTTCACGGTCAGCTTATTCAACTCCCTCTAATCTATACACATCCTCATGCTGCCATCCTTCTTCTTTACAAACAACACAGGAGCGCCCCAAGGAGAAATGCTGGGCTTAATGAATCCTTTGTCAAGGAGTTCTTGTAGTTGTGACATGAGCTCCTTCATCTCGGACGGAGCTAGGCGTAGGGTGCTTTGGCAATGGGTTGGGCTCCTGACAGTAAGTCAATCTGAAACTCTATCTCTCTATCTGGTGGTACTCCGGGCAGATCCTCCGGGAATACGTCAGGAAAGTCCCGCACCACTGGTACATCGGACAACTCTTTCGCTTTATCTTAACATCCTTGACATACGCTAGATAAGCTCCGCACCCTCTTCTCATACATTTCTCCGCCTTGATCATGGAAATGATCCTTGGAACCTTACAATTGTTATCACCGTAGATCGTAACCGGACTACCATCTGGAGCCGTTAATCGGATCATCTTTTGCTGGCATACTATGTTAGCATCATGAGCAGCTAGCCAATCCATCCCTAGTACGACATCAAAACCTCCTAAGGGCATGGCAAATTGTGCGGGAAGTAATGACCTCCTAGTTTAATGTGGCAATCCTTTATCATTCTGACTATTCTAATGGACTTACCATCGGCCGTTTCTACTTTGAAGGCATCACCTATTTCCTTAGTTTGGACATCTAGTGTAGCACAGAAGGGTATAGATACAAAACTCTTACTGGCACCACTATAAAACAATATGGAGGCACAAACATTATTGACAAGGAACGTACCTGACACTACGTCCGGGTCTTTCCTTGCCTCCTTCTTGTTCATGGTGAAAGCCCTTGCCTTGACCTTGGGCTTTCCATCATCCCTTTTGTCATTATCCTTGCTTGTTCCCGAGTTTCCTGGCTTAGCTTTCTTGCAATCCCTGCTGTAGTGCCCCGTCTCATGGCAGTTAAAGCACTCGTTCACTTCCGGGCACTCTCTAACCATGTGACCCGTTTCCCGCACCGGTAGCACCCAGGGCTACCCATTCGGCACTCTCTAGGATGCCTCCTCCCACACTTTCCACATTCCTTAACTTCCCCAACCCCCTTCACAATCGCTTGTTTTGCATCCACTCTTGCTTTCTTGCCTCCCGGTTGGTAGGTACCATTCCAAACTTTCCTCGTCTCACCCACCGTCACTGGCCTGCGGTGATCGTACAACCTTCCACTGAGGTCCACTGCTGACCTAAAAGTACTAGGTCGGGCAGTGACCATGTCCCTACGAATGTCCAGAGGCAACCCTTGTATGTACCTCTTGATCGTCTTGGATTCGGGAGTCACAAAGTCAGGCACCAGACGGGCCATTTCATTGAATTTCGTAGTGTATTCCTGATGTGTCATATTTCCAGCCTCCAAACTCACAAACTCTTGCTCAATCTTGTCAAGCTCTCTTTGTGGGCAATACTCCTCTATCACCAACCTCTTCATCTCCGGCCACTTCATCCTCTCAATAGCCTCCTCCCCGTAAGACTCAATGATGTTATCCCACCAACACAGTGCTGGGTCCAAGAGGGAATGGAAAGCAAACTTCACCTTTTGGCTTTCCCGGCACTCGCTGATCTTCAGTACGGCCTCCATTTCCCTGATCCAACGCTGGGCAGTAGTAGCGTTACCAGTGCCATCAAACGTTGGGGGCTTACACCTCTGAAAATCCCCGTAGTTGCACCCCTTCACCCTCTCTTCCGCCTCGGAACCGTCATGGTTACCCAGACGATCTTCCTCGTCGCTCAACTCCTCAGTCTTGACCGCTCCTTTCTTATCAACCTTCTCTGAAGTCGTACTCTTCTTACTGTCGCCCTTAACCTGCTCCACAAATTCCGCAAGCAGAGCAGGCATCACTCCAGATAGAACCTGGTGCACCTCTTGGGCAATAGCTTCCTTTACTGTTTCCTTCAGTTCTGCCTGATCAGTGGTAGGCCCCTCGGCTCCCGTTTCTAAATCAACCTCCTCCTTAACTGGTTTGTCAACCGGCTTCCTGGTTGACCTTTTGGTCGGTTTTGCAGTTTCACCTGCAGTTTCTTTCGCCTTAAGAGGGGGCCTTCCCCTATTGCTCCTCCGGGTAATCATAGTTGGAACTGCTTTCTTTGGTGCCATTCTTTCTACCTTCTTTCTACCTCCTATAAGATTCAGAATGTTAACATGGTCTTTCAAGGCAAGTTCAGTTCACGACAAGTTTTGTAAATTTTTAATAACAGTGGCCAGTTGTGATTAACTACTTACAGAACTTCTCGTGCCCTAAACCTTCCTATCCTGAACCATACTAACACTAAAACCTACTATACCTATTCTATGCACGTATAAGTCACATAATTCAGATAGGCATCACAGATAACATTATCATACCTTACCTTGACTCTAACTTCAATAAGAAGGCACTACCTACTAGAATGATACTTATAACATACTTTGTTACCTCTTGGCATGGAGCTTCTTGGACTGGCATCCTTAACACTTGGTCCCATTATCTGTTTAAGTTTAGGTTTATAAAATAGTCTTCCCCAAATCTCTTAAACATTGGCTCTGATACCAACTTGTAAGGCCCTCCTTTCCAGGGGGACCTCACAGTTGGTCATTCACAGCAAAACATCGATTTTAAAGCAGTCATTTACTCATATGTGTATAAATATATATCGCAGCGGAAAATACTGTAAATTTCAATCCATTACAAATGAAATATGAACATTGTCTTTAATTCCTAAAAACTATTTAAAGTCCTCTTGATCTTTACTTCATCAGGGATGCCAGTCTTCTAGTGCCAAGAAGCTTCAGTCCCATGCTTCTATCCCCTAGTTCTAACTCTCACCTGTCAACTGATATGCATACAAAAGTCAGCTTCGCTGAGTGAATTCTCGGTTTACTTTACTAAATAACTTTTGTAAAAGATATTAGCTTTATCAGTTGAAAATAATCATTATCCATCACAATATCTATGCACACAGGCTATCACTTTATCAATACTTTATCATTTCTTGTTATTTATTACTCTTCTTTATCCGTCAATTCTCTGTCATAATCGGTGCCTAGGCTCGCCTAGGACTTTACCGACATGCCAATTAAGGACTTACTGTCGTACTCGATCAGGCCATTATTGTCATGCCAATTCAGGGCTTACAGACCTGCCTGTTCGAGCATTACTTTATCCAGTTTATCCGGGTGAGGGCACAACGAATGCAACCGTCCTTTAGCCATTGCTTGCAAGTCTTTACTTTATCCCTTGCCTGCAGGACTTTACTTGCAAGACTTTACTTTATCCAGGTACACGTTATGGGCCCAATAACTTTTCTTTACGTTTCACTTTCTTGTTTAAGTTATACATAATATAACACATCACATTACAAGGCAATTCATTTCTACTAGATCACATCACAATGAGGGAAACACACTATCAATTCATTATAAAACCCCATTTCTCATATAAGATAGTATGTAAAACTTTACTTTAAAAGAACTGATCATAAAAGTATGTATCTTAGTATGCATACCACCCTAAAACATTTAAAGCATGTATAAAATAGGGGATCTAGAACTCACCTGAACTTGTCCAAGTAGTATAAATTCTAAGTCACTTAAGCTCTAGCCTGAATACTCTAGCTGCACGAAAGTTAATATGCAAAAACATCATTTTCTTCATAGTTTCGCCCACAGTTTCGCTGGTAGTTTCGCTGGGCAGCATTTCTTTTAGTTTCGCTAGACAGATTCGCTGCCTTGAGCACCCAACTTTCGTTGGAATTTCCTAGTTTCGCAAATGTCCATAGGTCTGCCTAAGTGCTTAGCGAACTTATCAGCGAAACTATAGTTTCGCTGTAGCAAAACAGTAGTTTCGCTAGGAATCTCCTAGTTTCGCTGGATAAATGCACAGTTTCGCTGGATGAATACTTAAATTCGCTGGATCGGGGCCCAGTTTTGCTGGATGAACAGAAACTAAGAACCAGCCCGTTTTTAACCCAAAATCTTAACTTTTTACGTCCAAATCCTTGGTTTACCTTCCATGAAACCAAATCTAAGCTTTTTACACGTTTTCATACGTAAAAATTCAATCTTTATGTGTTTCTTTGAACTTTTCAAAACCCCAAAACCCTAGAATCCAGGTTTGATCTACAAAAGGTCTTAGAGGTCGATTCTTACCTTGTTTTGTTGCTCTTTCCTTAAGTTTTGATGCTCCAATCAACCAGATCTTCGCTCTTCCACCTTTGAATCTCCAAAACTTGAGTTTTCTTCCACTTTCTCTCTCTACTTTCTCTCTCTACGAATTTGGTGGCTAGGGTTGGAATGATGGAATGGATCTGATCATGCATGGTTTAAGGGCTGATTAAGGGCCCTTAAACCCATCAAACCTAGCCTATTAAGGCTAATTTGGTCCATAGCCCACTAATTTACCCTTTATTTCTTAAATTAACCCTTAAAAGCCCATTATTATTAAATGGCTTGTTTCGGGAAATTTCGGGGCGTTACAAATAGAAACATAACAAAGACATGCTTTTATTTATACTAGAGGAATTACATCATTTAAGTAATATTACAAAATTTGATGTAATTGTTTTACACGAAATTACAGCATGTCTAAAACCTATGAAAATGCACGTCTACGTACATGCTCCCGTCAACAATGTTGACGGTCAGTGTAACACAAACCCTTCCCACAACGTCACCCCATCCATCATAAACTTCAAAGCTCAAATCAAATGAGTTACTCATTTCCTGAAAAAGTACACTTAAACCAGTCAACAAAAATGTTGGTGAGAACATAGGTTTATAGCCAGACAAATATTTTGTTGATGTATCAATTACAAACAAACCTGCTCACAACATAATCATACTGTCACGAAATAATTCACAAAATCAGATAATATTACATCCTAACCCCCATTCGGTTAGATGCAGGAAAATAGTAGCAACCCTCATCCGGTTGGTACAAATATTCTCCTAAGTAGCGCTACTAACATTATCGGACGGTTTCTCATTCGAACTAATAGTTGTATCGCAAATGACAGTAAGCAACAAAAATATTTTCAAAAATAATACATCAACCCAAACAGTATACTTTTCCCCCAAAACTTTATTGAATACCAAATGGTTGAAAATGAGGCTATGAACTCACCGCGTCTTCTCACTTGAACCTAACAAAACAGTTCACAGGGTCAGACAATATTTTCTTTAGAATTTTTAGAACCTCAGATGTAAGTATCTTTTGAAGTTCTACCAATAATGTTACCACAAAATTTCCCACAAATTATTTATACATAATTAGTCCAAATTACACATAAATTATCAAAAATACCTATTGTTGTCAAAAAATTATCACAAATTCATGGAATTTTATCCAAAAAAATCAGTAACATCTCATAATTTTTATAGCATCCAAATCCAAACAGATTATTTTCTATAAATTTTAAAATATTCCCATAATTGGTTAAAAATAGGTGTTTTCCTTCATAAATTTCCAAAATTTTACAGAAAACTTATGCTACAAAACCAAGCATCATATAATTATCTCAAAGTCCAAATCATAACATATCAGTTTCTGTAATTTTCATAATAATTGCAATATTTAGTAAAAATACATATACTGCTTCAAAAATTATGAAAATTATATATTCCGTAGCTTCGTATTTAATATTACATATATGATTTTCCTAGAATTTATTATTTACGATAAATATTTATTCTGATTTATTTACTATAGAACATATAAAAATTCATATCTCAATCATAATATAGAATAAAATTCCGAAATAATTCCAGAGGCTTTTATACCTCAAACGAATCATCCTGTGAATTTATCATAATTTTCCCGAATTTATTTCTATTTTTGATATTTTCTTCTATTTTTCATTATAAAATAATTTATATAAATTATTTCTTTATCAAAACTTTGTCAAAGTTTCCAGATCAATATTTCAGTATATAAGTGAGAATTTTTCAATGTTTATTCCTACAATTGTATTTGTTTAATATTTTTCTAGATTTTCTTGAATATTTACAAGATTTAATTTTGTAAATTCAAAATATATCTTTTAACTATAAGTTTCTGAGTTTTTGCAAATCATTACTTATGATTCATGAACTAAAGACCTTAAAAATAGGTTTTGGTGGTTGAATACCAAAACTAATACATATATGTGTTTTATAACATATATGTAACCAAAATCCTTTTATCACCTTTTGATGATGACCTTGATGGTATCTTAACTTCTTGAACCTGAGAAAAAGGCTATGGAGGTCGTGGATGGTGATGGTAGGTGATGGTGGTGCGATGGTGGTGGGTTTGTTCTTTGTTTTTGTGTGAAACCGAGAGAGAAAAGAGCAAGGTGGTGGATGGTTACGGTGGTGATGATGGAGATTTATGTTAAGGGTGATATGGTGGAGATGGTGATGATGACCGGGGTTGTGTAAAACCGAGAGATTCAAGGGAATTTGGAATTGGTCTTCGGTTGTGTATTGTGTTTGTGTTATAACCGAGAGCCATAAGTTATAGGAGCATCCCGGTCGGTTTTAGCTTCCATGACTCATCAAATGGGTTTAGACTCTAGCTTAGGTGTGTCACATGGAGATGTGGCGGTTTCTCAAGGCTTCAACCGAGAGCTTACCACCTTGTTTGTTGGTAATCATGGTGGTAATGTGGTGGCGGTTTTATGGTGTGTGAAAGCAAGAAATCCCATGAGTAAGGTTGATGAAACAAAGTGGAACAAGATAGCTAGAGGGTAGGACTAGAGTTTGACTTTGGAATGTGAATACTAGGTGTAGGGTGGCGGTTTTTGGTGAGATACATGCATAGAACCGAGGGGTACTTGGAGATTGCTATTTTCTTTCGAAAAGGGTGAAACTTAGGCTTTAAGGGTGTTAATATTTATTTAGTTTATAATGGTGGTTTAATGGTTTCGGGTGTGAGTGGTTTCGGGTGGTTCGATGGTGGTGTTTGGGTGGTTTCAACCGAGAGGTATAAGATGATGGTATGGTGGTATGTTGTGGTTTGAATTATTAGTTCTTAGGTTTTTGTTTTTAGGGTTTTAAGTTTAGTTTAGTTGAACTTCAATGCATACGTATATTCATAAATATATAGATCCCATAATATAAATCATGATTGTAACGTAAAAAAATTCCGATGTAATATGTATAATAATAAAATAATTTTAGGGTTGTCACATTCTCCTCTCGTTAAAAGAATTTCGTCCCAAAATTCATTAGAAAACTTAAGTAATTATTACCTCTGAACAGGTGGGGATACTTCTTCTTGATTTCATCTTCCCTTTCCCAGGTGAATTCTGATCCTCTTTTTGCATTCCATTTAATTTTCAATATGGGAATTTTATTTCTTCTTAACTTCTTTATTTCTTTTCCCACAATGGCTATTGGTTCTTCCATAAAATGTAGTTTCTTCTCTACCTTGATTTCTTGAATTGGTACTTCTAGGGTTTCATTGGTTAGGCATTTCTTAAGGTTGGATACATGAAACGTGTTGTGTATTTCACTTAATTTCTGTGGTAGTTCTAACTTATATGCTACAGGACCAATTCTATCAATGATCTTAAATGGACCAATGTACCTAGGGTTCAGCTTACTGGATTTTCCAAATCGAAAGATACCTTTAGAGGGTGATACTTTTAGGCAGACTCTGTCTCCAACTTGAAATTCCAATGGTTTTCATCATTTGTCTGCATAGCTTTTCTGTCGATCACGAGCTGTTTTCAACCTGTTTTTAGTCTCCGTGATTTTATCTGTGGTTTCTTGGATTAGTTCAGGACCTGAGAGTTGTCTATCACCTATTTCATTCCAGCATAGAGGTGACCTACATTTTCTTCCATATAAAGCTTCAAATGGAGCTAACCCAATACTAGAGTGATAACTGTTATTGTATGAAAATTCTATTAAAGGTAAGTGACTATCCCAATTTCCACCAAAGTCTATCGCACAAGCCCTTAACATATCTTCTAAGGTTTGTATTGTTCTTTCACTTTGTCCATCAGTTTGTGGATGATTTGCTGTACTTAAGTTTACTTTGGTCCCTAAGGCTTTTTGTAAAGTTTGCCAGAACCAAGAAGTAAATCTACTATCTCTATATGATATAATGGATACAGGTATTCGGTGTCTGGACATAATTTCTTTAATGTAGATCCTTGCTAATCTCTCAATCTTATAATCTTCCCGGATAGGTAAGAAATGAGCTGACTTAGTTAGTCTATCCACTATAACCCAAATTGTGTCGTATCCATTTCTGGTCCTGGGTAACTTAGTTATGAAATCCATTGTAATTTGATCCCACTTCCATTCAGGAATTTCTGGTTGCTGCAGATATCCTGAAGGTTTCTTATACTCAGCTTTTATTCTTGAGCAGACATCACACTGTTCCACAAATTCTCCAATTTATCTTTTCATGCCCAGTATTGGCTTTTCAAATTTTTGTACATTTTATTGTTTCCTGGGTGTACAGAATATATTGACTTATGAGCTTCTTGTAGAATAGTTGTTCTAATCAGGTTGTTGTCGGGTATCCAAATTCTTCCTTTGAATTTCAGTATTCCATCTGCTTCTTCTTTCAAATCTTTCATTTGTCCTTTCAGGTTTAGCAGATCTTTTTGTTGAGCTTCCCGTATCTGACTTAATAGATTTGAACGTAGTTCCATTTTCATTGTTCGTACCCGTAAAGGTTTTGTTCTTTCTTTTCTACTTAAAGCATCAGCAACTACGTTTGCCTTACCTGGGTGATACTTGATTCACAGTCATAATCAGTTAGTAACTCTACCCATCTTCTTTGCCTCATATTTAACATTTTCTAGTCAAAGATATGTTGCAAACTTTTGTGACCCGTATATATTATACACTTAGTTCCATACAGATAATGCCTCCAGATCTTTAGTGCAAATATTACAGCTCCTAATCCTAAATCATGGGTGGTATAGTTCTTTTCACTACCCCTAAGTTGTCTAGATGCATATGCGATCACCTTATCTTTTTGCATCAAAACACATCCAAAGCCTTGCCGAGATTTGTCATAATATACTATGAAATTATATGTTCCTTCAGGTAAAGACAATACGGGTGCACTACATAATTTACTCTTGAGAAGTTCAAAGGCTTCATTTTGTTTTTCTTCCCATACATACTTTTTATCTTTCTGAGTCAATTCTGTCAATGGTTGAGCTATTCTTGAGAAGTCTTCTATAAATCTTCTATAGTACCCTGCTAAACCTAAGAATTGACGTATTTCGGTTGGGGTTTTTGGAATTTCCCATTTCTTAACTGCCTCTATCTTGCCGGATCAACCTGAATCCCGTTCTGGTTGACTATGTGTCCTAGAAATTGTACTTCTCTTTTCCAAAATTCACATTTTGAAAATTTGGCATATAACTTTTCTTTTGGTAACAATTCTAGTGTTAACCTCAGATGTTGTTCGTGATCTTTCTTATTTTTAGAATAGATTAAAATATCATCTATGAAGACTATAACAAATTTATCTAAGTAAGGTTTACACACTCTATTCATTAGATCCATAAATACTGCTGGAGCATTGGTTAACCCAAATGGCATTACAAGAAACTCGTAATGTCCGTACCTAGTTCTGAATGCAGTCTTAGAAATGTCGTCTTCTTGTACTCTTAATTGATGATATCCAGATCTTAAATCAATCTTTGAGAAATAACTGGATCCTTGTAGTTGGTCAAACAGATCATCAATTCTAGGAAGTGGATACCTATTCTTTATGGTAACCTTATTGAGTTCTTTGTAATCAATACACATTCTAAAGGTTCCATCTTTCTTTTTGACAAAGAGAACTGGTGCTCCCCAAGGTGATACACTAGGACGTATGAATCCTTTAACTAATACTTCTTGTAACTGAGTCATGAGTTCTTTCATTTCAGTTGGTGCTAAACGATAAGGTGCTTTGGCAATAGGGGTTGTTCCTGGTGTCAATTCTATTTTAAATTCTACCTGGCGAGGAGGTGGTAGTCCAGGTAGTTCATCAGGAAAAACATCAGCATATTCATTTACAGCAGGAACACTTTCCAAATTTTCCTTTTCAAGTTTTGTATCAACTACATGAGCCAAGAAAGCTAAATAATTCTTGTTTAAGCATTTCTGTGCTTTTTCACAAGAGATCAGTTTCACAGTGTTGTTTGGTCTATCACCATATATGTAGAGGGTTTTGTCTTCCTTAATCAAAGGAATCTTAATCATTTTCTTATCACAAATGATTTCAGCATGATTTGTACTCAACCAATCCATTCCTACTACGATATCAAATCCTCCTAACTTAATAGATATCAGATTTATATCAAAACAATATTCATCTAAATTCAAGATGCAATTAGGAATGATTTCATTAGCTTCTATAGTTTTACCATCAGCTAATTCTATCACATAGATTCATGTAATTTCTCAGATATTAGACTAAGTAATGGTCTAAAAGTATGTGAAACAAAACTACGAGTTGCTCCTGTATCAAATAATACTTTAGCGTACTGGTTATTAATAAGGAACGTACCTGTGACTACTTCTGGTTCATGACGAGCTTTGTCAGCTTGTATCACAAATGCCCTTCCACGGGGGGGGGGTTGTTCTGGTTAACTGGAGCCTTGCCCTTTCGTTGCGGACATTCATTCCGGAAATGATTTTCACTTCCACACTGAAAACAGACGGTTTTAGGGTTGGTAGGGTTTTTGCAGTCTCGAGAAATATGTCCCTTCCTTTTGCAGTTATAGCAAATCACTGTCATACAGTTCCCTGTATGATATTTTTGACAGATGTTACACTGTGGTGGTTTTTCTACTTTCTTCCCTTGAGTTGTTCCCAAAAAGTTTCTTGGTGGAGGTCGGGTTACTCTTTTCTGGGAGCTTTCTCCAAGTCTTCTTCCAGGGTGGTTTTCAGTCCATTTCCTTTTCTCTCCCACCTGTTGATGACCTAATGGTCATTCCTGATCATTTCATTTGTCAGACTTCCTCACAGAATTACTGCTTCCTGGAAGGTTTTAGTTCTAGCAGATTTCACTAGTCCTCTTATTTGTGGCACTAATCCCCAAATATACATTCCTATTCTTTTTGATTCCGGGGTTATCAGATGTGGTACTAATCTGGATAGTTCATTATACCTATCAGTATATTCCCGGTGTGCAGATCCTTTCATTTGTAGTGCTAAAAATTCAGCCTCTAGTTTTTCTATCTCATTGTAAGGACAATATTTTTCTATCACTAAATTTCTAAATTCTTCCCAACTCAGCCCATTCATAATATTTCTACCCCTAGTGTGTATCTCCATTTTCTACTGGGATTGTGCTTCTCCTTTAAGGGAATGGGAAGCAAACATTGTCTTGAAGTTTTCAGCATAGTTGCTGATTTCCAGAACTCCTTCCATGTCGTCTAGCCATCTTAAAGCTTGTACAGCTCCACCTTTTCCATCAAATTCCCGAGGTCTACAGGACATAAAGGTTTTGTAGGAGCATCCCTTTGAAATTCCATTTAGAATTTCTTCTTCCTGTTGTTCTTCTGGGATAATATTTTCAGGCCTTACTGGTGGGTTTGAGGTAGTTCCAATATTTAGGTTTTGCTGGAGTTGAGTAATTAGGGTAGGTAGGGTAGCTTCCAGTTGTTGGGCTACTATCTGAGATATCCTATCATTCTCAGTTGTATCAGGGTTCACGGGTGTTTCTTCCCCAAGTCTGGTCCTGGGTCGTCCCACTCGAGCTGTTCTCCTGACAGGCTGAGTGTTTCTTTTTGGCGGCATGTTTCATTATAGTGAATTTCAATGTTAGTATTGCAAATAAATATTGTAACACAAAAATTATTTAACACAAATCAAATAAACATGTTGTCACAAAAGTACATATATCAGTTAAGCTCTTATTTCTTTTATTCTAAAAAGTTAAACTATAAATTTTCAGTTTCTGCTAAGCCATTTCCAGATCCTGGTGAAGATACTTTTCTTGGGTGTCTTGAGCTTTTTGATGTCCTTCTGAATTTTCCAGATTCCCAGCTGTATTTTCTTAAGTTTCTTAAGAGTCTGTCGGGCTATCTTCACCTGATCCAACTCTTGTCTCTTAGTAACCTTACTTTCATCTTTAGGAGAATCAGAAGGTTGTCTTTCTAAATCCTCAGATTGCTTAGCTTTAAGTCTGTGTCCGCGTAGTATTTTTTCCTAGGAGTCTTAATTGTATATCCTCCCACGTGTACTGGTGCACGTCTAATATAAAATTTTATCTTATTCTCCATTTCTGTTGGGGAAACATCCATAGTCTGCTGAGGTTCCGGTTCAGGTGTTATTTCTTTAGGGCTGCTATGGTATGAACCTTCGGAAGGATCGGTCTCATAGTGATAACTATCTGAATTCATAGCTGCACAGATCTCTTAACAATATTTCATAAAATGGTTAATTAAATAACTTATCAAAATTTTGTTAGAATCTTAATCACAAAATCACCGAATTTCACATAATTCACATATTTCACATAAAATCATGAAATGATATATTTGAGCTTATGGTTATAGCTTAGTTATTTCCTTAAAAATAACAAATTCTCTGTAACCAATGGCTCTGATACCAACCTGTCACATCCCGGCGGAAGCGTGAACGATACAGGCGGAATGTGACTAGCTTTATCAGAGTGCATTGTTTATAGTAAATAAACACAGTTATAATAGAAACATAACACAGACATGCTTTTATTTATACTAGAGGAATTACATCTTTTAAGTAATATTACAAAATTTGATGTAATTGTTTTACACTAAATTACAGCATGTCTAAAACCTATGAATTGAAAATACGCGTCTACGTACCCGCTCCCGTCAACAATGTTGACGGTCAGTGTAACCCAGACCCTTCCCATAACGTCACCCCATCCATCATGAACTTCAAAGCTGAAATCAAATGAGTTACTCATTTCCTGAAAAATACACTTAAACCAGTCAACAAAAATGTTGGTGAGAACATAGGTTTATAGCCAGACAAATATTTTGTTGATGTATCAATTACAACCAAACCTGTTCACAACATAATCATACTATCACGAAATAATTCACAAAATCAGATAATATTACATCCTAACCCCCATTCGGTTAGATGCAGGAAAATAGTAGCAACCCTCATCGGTTGGTACAAATATTCTCCTAAGTAGCGCTACTAACATTATCGGACGGTTCCTCATTCGAACTAATAGTTGTATCGCAAATGACAGTAAGCAACAAAAATATTTTCAAAAATAATACATCAACCCAAATAGTATACTTTTCCCCCAAAACTTTATTGAATACCAAATGGTTGAAAATAGGGCTATGAACTCACCGTGTCTTCTCACTTGAACCTAACAAAACAGTTCACAGTGTCAGACAATATTTTCTTTAGAATTTTAGAACCTCAGATGTAAGTATCTTTTGAAATTCTACCAATAATGTTACCACAAAAATTTCCCACAAATTATTTATACATAATTAGTCCAAATTCCACATAAATTATCAAAAATACCTACTGTTTTCCAAAAATCATCACAAATTCATAGCATTTTATCCAAAAAAATCAGTAACATCTCATAATTTTTATAGCATCCAAATCCAAACAGATTATTTTCTATAAATTTTATAATATTCCCATAATTGGTTAAAAATAGCTTTTTTTCCTTCATAAATTTCCAAAATTTTACATACAACTTCTTGTACAAAACCAAGCATCATATAATTATCTCAATGTCCAAATCATAACAGATCAGTTTCTGTAATTTTCACAATAATTGCAGTTGTTTAATATTTTTCTAGATTTTCCTGAATATTTACAAGATTTAATTTTGTAAATTCAAAATATATATTTTTAACCATAAGTTTCTGAGTTTTTGCAACTCATTACTTATGATTCATGAACTAAAGACCTTAAAAATAGGTTTTGGTGTTTGAATACCAAAACTAATACATATATGTGTTTTATAACATATATGTAACCAAAAATCCTTTTATCACCTTTTGATGATGACCTTGATGGTATCTTAACTTCTTGAACCCGAGAACAAGGCTGTGGAGGTCGTGGATGGTGATGGTAGGTGATGGTGGTGCGATGGTGATGGGGTTGTTCTTTGTTTTGTGTGAAACCAAGAGAGAAAAGAGCAAGGTGGTGGATGGTTACGGTGGTGATATGGAGATGTATGTTAAGGGTGATATGGTAGAGATGGTGATGATGATCGGGGTTGTGTAAGACCGAGAGATTCAAGGGAATTTGGAAGTGGTTTTCGGTTGTGTATTGTGTTTGTGTTATAACCGAGAGCCACAAGTTATAGGAGCATCCCGGTCGGTTTTAGCTTCAATGACTCATCAAATGGTTTTAGACTCTAGCTTAGGTGAGTCACATGGAGATGTGACGGTTTCTCAAGGCTTCAACCGAGAGCTTGCCACCTTGTTTTGTTGGTAATCATGGTGGTAATGTGGTGGAGGTTTTATGGTGTGTGAAAGCAAGAAATCCCGTGAGTAAGGTTGATGAAACAAAGTGGAACAAGATAGCTAGAGGGTAGGACTAGAGTTTGACTTTGGAATGTGAATACTAGGTGTAGGGTGGCGGTTTTTGGTGAGATACATGCATAGAACCGAGGGGTACTTGGAGATTGCTATTTTCTTTTGAAAAGGGTGAAACTTAGGCTTTAAGGGTGTTAATATTTATTTAGTTTATAATGGTGGTTTAATGGTTTCGGGTGTGAGTGGTTTCGGGTGGTTCGATGGTGGTGTTTGGGTGGTTTCAAACGAGAGGTATAAGATGATGGTATGGTGGTATGTTGTGGTTTGAATTATTAGTTCTTAGGTTTTTGTTTTTAGGGTTTTAAGTTTAGTTTAGTTGAACTTCAATGTGTTCATACATATATATATATATATATATCCGTAAGTATATATATATATAAGTGAGCTATAAATATATATATATATATATATATATAACATTTATGCTTGCACTCCGAAGATTTTCCATGTAGACAAATGTAGGTAAACACGCATACGTAAAAACTTGTATCTATATACACATAGGTGTGAGTTTTGGGTATATATACTTACATGCATACGTAAATATATATGCATGCATGCAAACATGCGTACGTATATTCATAAATATATAGATCCCATAATATAAATCATGATTGTAACGTAAAAATTTTTCGATGTAATATGTATAATAATAAAAGAATTTTAGGGTTGTCACATGAATGGTCCTTTCGGACTGGCCATCAGTCTGGGGATGATAAGCCGTGCTGATATGTAGCCTCATCCCCATGGCGTCATGGAATTTCTTTCAGAATTTGGAGGTAAACCGGGTGTCGCGATCAGACACAATTGACACCGGTACACCATGACGAGTCCCAATCCCCTTGATATGTAGCCTCATCCCCATACGGCTTTTGGTGCTCGGCCTTCACTTGCAAACAAGTAAGGCACTTACTCACATACTCCACCACGTCACGCTTTATACCCGACCACCAATAATCTTTCTTCATGTCTTGATACATCTTTGTAGCACCGGGATGAATAGAGTATCGAGTCTTGTGAGCTTCATCCATAATCTTCACTCGTAGATCCCCAAGACGAGGAATCCACATATGTCCAAACCGGGTTCTAACACCAAATGTGTTTTCACCCAACTCTGCGACCAGACCTCTCATTCTTTCAGAGTTAAGATGATCTTCTTTCAGTACCTCATTTTGAAACTCTTTGACTTGCTTCATCACATCCGAGGTCATAATCAGCTGGTACGCCTTCACCCGAATCGGCTCGAGCCTCTCCTTTCGACTAAGGGCATCCGCCACCACGTTGGCCTTGCCCGGATGGTAATGGATCTCACAATCATAATCCTTTATATGCTCCAACCATCGCCTTTGCCTCATATTCAAATCCTTCTGCTCGAAGAAGTACTTCAAGCTCTTATGGTCGGTGAAGATGGTGCACTTCGTCCCGTAGAGATAGTGCCTCCAAATCTTTAATGCAAAGACCACAGCTGCCAGCTCCAAGTCATGAGTAGGATAGTTAACCTTATAAACTTTCAACTGTCGGGATGCATAGGCTATAACTTTTCCCCTCTGCATTAACACGCACCCCAATCCCGAATAGGAAGCATCAGAATAAACCACCAGATCTTCACTTCCATCGGGTAATGACAATACAGGAGCTTGGGTCAACCTCGCTTTCAATTCTTCGAATGCCTTCTCTTGAGCTTGACCCCATACAAACTTTACATCTTTTCGGGTCAACTAGGTTAAGGAGAAGCGATTTTGGAGAAGTCTTGAATGAATCTTCTGTAATAGCCCGCCAAACCCAAGAAACTGCGGATCTCGGATGGCGTCTTTGGAGACTTCCATTGCATCACCGCTTCCACCTTTGCCGGATCCACCATAATCCCCTCCGGATTCACCACGTGACCTAAGAACTGAACTTCGCGCAACCAGAACGCGCACTTGGAGAATTTGGCATACAACTTCTCCCTCCTTATCGTCTCCAACACCTCTCGAATGTGACCGGCATGCTCCACCTTGCTCTTTGAATAAATCAGGATATCATCAATAAACACAATCACTGATTTATCCAGCATCGTCCGACACACTCGGTTCATCAGATCCATTAAAGCAGCTGGCTCATTGGTCAAACCAAAAGACATGACAAGAAACTCGTAGTGACCGTAGCATGTGTGAAAAGCTGTTTTAGGAAGATCCTGCTCTTTCACCTTTAGCTGAAGGTAGCCCGTTCGAAGATCTATCCTTGAAAACCAACTGGCACCCTGAAGTTGATCAAACAAATCATCGATTCTCTGTAAGGGGTATCGTTTCTTCACCGTCAACTTGTTCAGCTCACGGTAGTCAATACACATCCTCATACTACCATCTTTCTTCTTCACAAACAAGACCGGAGCACCCCAAGGTGAGATACTCGGTCTAATGAACCCTTATCTAGCAGCTCTTGCAACTGCTCCATTAACTCTTTCATTTCCGTAGGAGCCAATCGATACGGTGCTTTGGCAACAGGTTGGGCGCCTGGTATCAGATCAATCTGAAACTCAATCTCTCGGTCAGGTGGCACCCGATATGTCTTCGGGAAACACATCTGGAAAGTCACGCACAACAGGGACATTGGATAGTTGTGGTGTTGGCGTTTCCACATCCTTTACATAACATAAGTAGGCGCTACATCCACGCCTCATACATTTTCCCGCCACCACCATTGAGATCACCTTCGGGATCGTCGTGACCCGATCCCCATAAACAGTTACCGAACTCCCATCGGGCGCTATCAAATGAATCAGCTTCTTTCGACACACTATATTCGCCTCGAAGTCCGCCAACCAATCCATCCCAAGCACCAAATCAAAACCTCCTAAGGTCATCGCAAATGGTCTAACCGGAAATTTGTGGCCCTCTAATTCCACATCATAACCCTCTATCACCTCGGAAATCCTGGTAGACTTACCTATCGCAGCTTCTACATCGAACGGTACATCGACACGTTTACTACTAACAGGTAGTTTGGCACAGAAAGCAGCAGAAATAAAACTCCTACTGGCACCCGAATCAAATAATACAGAGTCCATGCCCCTACACTCTCTAGCCATATGACCAGACACAACATCAGGGTCCATCCTAGCCTCCTCCTGCGTCATCGTGAATGCCCTGGCGCTTGCCCTTGGTCCTTCATTCCTCGTCTTCTTCACGCCGGAACCCTCAGCCCTCGGCTTCTTGCAGTCTTTATTCATATGACCACTTTCCCCACGGTTGAAGCACCTCATGCCCCTACACTCTCTAGCCATATGACCAGGCTTTCCACACTTGAAGCAGACGTTCAACCCCAGTCTACACTCCCCGTTATGCTCCTTCCTACATTTACCACACCTCTTCAGTCCCGTACCCGGTGTGGCTACACGACGGTGATCCACCCGTGCCTTCTTGTTGCTCGTCGAAGCATTACTCTAACCAAACCTCTTCCCATTCCAATTCCTGTCACCACCACCCTTCCTACTACCTTCCGCCACCACCGCCACTGTCCTTTCGTCGTACAGTCTCCCCGCCAAGTCCATCGCCGGCCTAAAGGTGTTCGGTCGGGTGGCGATCATATGCCTGCGAATATCCGCTGGCAAACCCTGAATATACCTCTTGATCTTTCGCGACAAAGGTGTCACCTGATCCGGCACCAGACATGACATTTCGTTGAACTTTGTGGTGTACTATTGGTGGGTCATCGTCCCCGCCTCTAGCTGCAGGAACTCTCTCTCAACTTTATCCATCTCTCGATGAGGACAGAACTCCTCGATCACCAACCTTTTCAGCTCGGACCACTTCATTCTTCCAACGGCCCTGCTACCCTCAGCTTGGACTATGTTGTCCCACCAGCATAGAGCCGAATCCGTGAAAGAGTGGGTAGCGAACTTCACCTTTTGGTCCTCCCGGCACTCGCTGATATCAAGAACAGGCTCCATTTCCCTCACCTAGCGGTAAGCAGCAGCAACAGTGCCATTACCATCAAAGGTAGGGGGCTTGCACCTCATAAACGCCCTGTAATTACAGCCTCATGCCGACTCCTGCACAGGCTCTTCCTCCTCTTCCTCTTCATCATCAGAAAGAATCGTTTCTGGCTCTGGCTGCTCCTGTCTCCCGGAGGACCTATTCCTCTCTTTTCTCTCTCCTTCCCGGACAGCCTTTATTACTTCGGTCACCACAGACGGTAAGATTGTCTGCATGACCTGATGCACTTCTTCAACCACTGCCTCTTTTACCGAGGCTCTCAAATTAGCGCTCTCATCTACACCCTCCTGATGAGGGGTCCCGGGTTCTTTAGGAACCACTTTCTCCACCCTAGGCCTTCCTCTTGTGGCCCATGGTTTGGCACCACTTCCGCCACCAACTCCACCACGTGAAGCTTTGGATGATCTACCACCGGCCATCCTCTAACACTCACTGAAAGATTCAAACACCAACACGGTCATTCAAGGGAATAGCTCAGTTTATGTCAAGTATAGTAAGTCCCTAATTACAGTGGCCAGTTGTGATTAGCCACGTACTTTACTCTTCGTACTCCGAGCATTACCTGTCCTGACTACATTAGTATCTAAATCTAACAGTAACACGTAAACACATAACATGCGCACATAATATTGGTTAACTTTAAGAAAATACCTCATGGCACACAGCTACTCAGATTGGCATCCCTTCCCTTTCCGACCCATTTTCAGTTTAAGTTAAGGTTTACTTTGAAAATTTACCCATTTCACTTAAACTTTAGCTCTGATACCAACTTGTAAGGTCCCGTTCCCGGGACGTTTACAGCTGGTCAATCATTGCACCTAAAACATACATTTACAGATATTTTAAATAAACATTGGAGCAGAAATTCAAAAATGGCATCTCATTTCATCATAAAAGCTTTTGCAAAGCAATACATCGTTAATCAATTACAAAATAGTCATAAACAGTGACTTTTAGTAGTAAGAGGATTCCTTAGGTAATCCTGTTTATCCGAATCCTCTACAAACACCCTTTTGTTTATAAATACATGCAACATAATACATTGCAAAAATATTAACAAAGGAATGCCATCCCAAAAGAGCTGAGTAGCCGCCTCGTGCCATCCTTAGCAACACTACCTACCAACTGGAAACACATAAAAAGTCAGCGTCGCTGAGTGAGTTCTAGTTTTATAATAAAACATAATTTACTTCCGTTAAAACCGTTCTTTTATACATGCGATCACACAACATACGAACACATAGATAATATTATTATTATGTTCATTATTCATTCATTAGCTTTCGTTCGTGTACCGTTCATCATTGACATTCACATTCTTTCTTTTGCTCATACGTCTCTTACATACATTCATACATTCATTACATTCGTCCGTACGTTCGTTGCGTTCATTTATACGTTCATTTCATTCATTCGTACGTTCGTTACTTTTTATGACACGTACAATACCCCGAACATTATGCACTACTGTTGGTGCTGGACCTGTGATAATTAATCACGAACGTTGTGCACTACTGCTGATCCAGTCACCTAGGGTAGGTACATACACCCCTTATCTCTCCTCATTCATTTTGGATCCATGCCATGTGCTATACCCCGATCATGGTGCACTACTGCTAGTGCTGGACCTGTGATGATTAATCACGAACATTATGCACTACTGCTGATCCAGTCACCTAGGGTAAGCAGCAAGGATCCCATACATATGGTCAATCACAAAGACTGACCCCAAAGTGCATCCTTCGGGGTATCTAACGCGCACACCGTTGAGCTAACACCTTCAATGGGTGTGCACCTCCATACATTTGCTTGCAAGCCTTTTCTTACATTCATTCGTTCATTCATTAATGCATGCATTCATTCATCATGTTCCTCTTTCATTATCCTTCACTTTACGTTTCTTATTACTTTCGTTTCATTCATTAATCATAACACATAAAGTCACGGAAAGATAAACACGTATCGAAGCAAGGAATATCGACATTTACAAGTCATCAGTCATTACCATCATATAGGGATACATCATACTTATCATACATACATCATGCATATACATACAATACTATCATCATCATGCCCAACGTAACTTCTAAGACTCGACGGTTATCACACATGCTTTTACGAGAGTTATCACGTCATTACTTACCCTTGCCCTTTTCCCAAAGGCCAGTAATTGAACTATATCTCTTCTCGTACCCAACAGCCCTACTTGGGCGATTGGGCCCCCTTCAGTCGCATGGCCTCCAGCGACTGAGCACTATGCGATTGGACCAATGCGGATGAGCATCCATGCGGATGAACTCCTAATCGTATGAATGGACTTTCTATCTTGCGAATGAGCACTATGCGAATGAGCTTCTATGCGACTGAACCCTCAGTCGTGCGACTGAACAGCTATACGAATGGACCTATGCGACTGAACTCTCGGTTGTATGACCTGTCATGCGACTGAATCCCCAGTCATGTAATTGAGCCTAAGTCGTGCGATTGAACGTCAGTTGTGCCTCAGTCGGCCGATTGGCCCTCCAGTCGCCTAGCCCTAGCTGGGCAGCGACTGTAGTTCATCCCGAACTGCAGTCGCGACATTCGGCAATCAAACCCTTCCAAACTCATTCTAAGCCCAAATCAACCCTCCTAAACCTTTAGGAATCATACTATGACATCATACAAGCACATACAAGTCCAAAATCATACTCTAAACACACTACACATAATTACACCCAAATGGGTCAAACACACACATTTCAAAAACATGTTTATATGTGTTCAAGCCCCAAAATTGGTTGAAAACAAGTAAATGAGGGGTCCTAGAACTCACACAAACATGAAGAAGATGAAGAGCTTCGTTTGGACTATTTACTCGATGAGTTTCGAGCCCGAATCACCACTTTTCTCTCTTTTTCTCTTCTTTCTCTCTTCTTTCTCTCTTCTCTTCTTTTTGACTGAGTTTTGAAAGTGTGGGGAGGGGGAGATGGCTACCTTCCCCCCTTAAAGGTATAGTTCAGTCGCCCGAACTCCAGGCGACTGGACCTTCGGTCGCCCGATCACCATGCGACTGGACGTTCAGTCGCGTGAGCTCCATGCGATTGGACCTCCAGTTGCATGACACCTTAAAAAAAATCAGATTTCCGGGCATTACATCTGCCCAACAAACTGGGGACTTACATTTCCTTCCATACAGGGCTTCAAACGGAGCACACCCAATGCTCGTATGGTAGCTGTTGTTATAAGAGAACTCAATCAACGATAGATGGGTGTCCAAGCTACCGCCAAAATCAATTACACAAGCCTTAAGCATGTCTTCCAATGTTTGTATCATTCGTTTGCTTTGACCGTCTATTTGCGGGTGATAGGCGGTGCTCAAACCTAATCGAGTACCCATCGTATTCTGTAGTGTCTGCCAAAACCACGATATAAATCGGCTATCACGGTCGGATATGATTGATACCGACACTCTATGCCTTGTTACAACCTCGTTTATGCATAATCTCGCCAACTTTTCAATCTTGTAATCCTCTCGGATCAGCAAGAAATGAGCCGACTTCGTCATACGGTCCATTATGACCCATATCAAGTCGTGCCCACTATTCGTTCTAGGAAGTTTGGTAATAAAATCCATAGCTATGTTTTCCCATTTCCATTCATGATTTTCCGGTTGCTGCAGTAATCCTGGTTTCTGATGTTCAACTTTAAATTTCGAACACGTCAATTATCGGCTTACATACATAGCAATGTCTTTCTTCATGCCTGGCCACCAATACAGATCTTTTAGATTATGGTACATCTTGTCTGCACCAGGGTGAACAGAATACCTTGACTTATACGCTTCATCCATAACCAAGGTACGTACATCTCCCCATTTGGGTACCCATATACGATCTACAAAATACCGTATGCCATCTTCCTTGTAACTCATTTGCGTATCCAACCCTCGAAATTCTTCTCCTGTAACGTTCTCTTCTTTCAGCACTTCACCTTGTGCTGTTAGGATCTGAGCTTTCAGGCTCGTTTGAATAGTCAATCCTAATGCTTGAGCACGTAGCGGTTTCACGAGTTCCTTGCGACTTAAGGCATCAGCCACCACGTTTGCCTTCCTCGGATGATACCGGATTTCACAGTCGTAGTCACTAAGGAGTTCTACCCATCATCGCTAGCGCATATTAAGTTTCTTTTGATCCAGGATATGCTGGAGGCTCTTATGATCCGTGTAAATGATGCACTTAGTTCCATACAGGTAATGCCTCCATATCTTAAGTGCAAATACCACAACGCCCAACTCCAGGTCATGCGTCATATAGTTCTTTTCATGCACCTTAAGCTATCGCGAGGCGTAGGCAATTAGCTTATCCTTCTGCATTAGTACACATCCCAGTCCTTGTTGTGAAGCATCGCAGTACACCACAAAATCATTAGATCCGTCCGGAAGGGACAATATCGGCGCATTGCACAACTTTTCTTTCAATGTTTGGAACACCTCTTCCTGTGCATGTCCCCAATCAAATTTCTTGTCTTTATGAGTCAACAGAGTCAACGGTTGGGCGATTTTTGAGAAATTTGCGATAAAGCGTCGATAGTATCCAGCCAAACCTAAGAATTGCCATATTTTCGAAGGTGTCTGTGGGGCTTCCCATTTCTTCGCTGCTTCGATCTTTCTAGGATCTACGTGAATTCCATTCTCGTTCACCACGTGTCCTAGAAATCTCACTTCTCGTAGCCAAAACTCACACTTGAGAACTTGGCGAAAAGTTTCTCTTCCTGTAATAGTCCCTGTATTGCACGAAGGTGTTCTTCATGGTCCTCTTTTGATCGGGAGTAGAAAAGTATATCGTCTATGAATACGATCACGAACTTATCCAAATAGGGTTTACACGCTCGGTTCATCAGGTCCATGAACACGGCTGGTGCGTTAGTCAGTCCGAACGGCATGACTAAGAACTCATAGTGCCCATAACGAGTTCTAAATGTTGTTTTTGGTATATCATCCTCGAAAACCCTTAGCTGATGATATCCCGAATGAAGGTCGATCTTGGAGAAATACGAGGCTCTTTGCAACTGATCGAACATGTCGTCGATCCTGGGAAGAGGATACCGATTTTTCATGATCAGTTTATTCAGTTCACGGTAGTCGATGCACATATGAAACGATCCATCTTTCTTTTTGATGAATAATATCGGTGCTCCCCATGGTGAGTGACTCGGCCGAATAAAACCCTTTTCCAGTGGTTCCTGCAATTGACAAGATAGCTCTTGCATTTCTGATGGTGCCAACCGATATGGCGTCTTTGCTACCGGTGTGGCTCCCGGAACCAAGTCTATACGAAATTCCACTTGCCGAGGTGGGGGAAAACCGGACAAGTCATCAGGGAATACATCCGGGTGATCCCGTACTACTAGAATGTCTACCAACTTCCTCTCCTCTTCCTTCTTTTCCACTACATGGGCCAGAAACGCGTAACACTGCTTTTGTAAACATCGACGCATCTCCATGCAGGAGATAAGCTTTAGGGTTCTTCCTGATCGTTCTCCCTGAATCCTGAGTACCTCCCTGTCTGGCATGGGGATTCGTACAATATTTTCCCCGACATACAATCTCTTCTTCGTGCTTTGACAACCAATCTATCCCCACGACTACATTGAAACTCCCTAACTCAAAAGGTATCAAATCTATTTCAAAGGCATGGTTTTCTAATATCATCGAGAACTTTCTAATAATCTCATCGGCCTGTACAATCATACCGTTGGCCATTTCTACAGAGTAGCTAGTTTCTAGCCTACTAGGGTTCAAGCTGAGCATATGAGCAAATTCAGAAGATATAAAACTATTGTCTGCTCCAGTATCAAACAATATGGATGCGAAGTGGTGATTGAGAAAGTACATACCCGTAACGATATTCGGGTCCTGACAGGCGTCATTTGCTCCGATGACGAACGCACGTCCTCAGGCCGCATTGGCCTTGATTACCGGCTTTGGCCATCACTTGTGGTTGATTGTTCCTTTGTTGACCCGGCGCCCGATTTAGTATGCGGCACATGTTCCGGTAGTGATCAGGGCTTCCACACTCATAGCACACCCTAGCATTCCCTGCGGGGTTAACCGCATTAACCGGCATAACCAAATTCGGCGCTAGTCTACAGTCTCTCGCTAGATGCCCCGGGCGTCTAGAGTTTACACAAACCCGGCACGACATTGCTTGGGGGTGATGAAAGTTGTACCTATTACACTTAGGGTGCAGCCCGACATATTCCTTCCTACCTTGAGCCACTGCCACAAAATTCCTGGTTGTCTTGGCCTGTTTGTCGAATTTCCCGGTACTACACCTGCTCGCTTCTCCAACCTCCTTTCTCTTCTCTGCTCCTTTTCCTAAAACCCCAGTTCTAACCATCTCATCTGTCAAAGTACCAACCTTCAGTATTGCACTCTGGATAGTAGGAGGGGTTACTGCTGTTACCATTGCCCGGATTTGAGGCACAAGTCCCCAAATGTATCTTTCGATCCTCTTGGATTCCGGATTTACCGGATATGGGAGCAGTCTTTCCATCTCGTGGAAACGATCAGTGTAAGCTGCGTGCCCAGCTCCTACCATAGCATGATTCCAGAATTCATGCTCCAACTTCTGCATCTCATTGAGTGGACAGTACTCTTCGGTGATTAATGCTTTAAACTCATCCCAAGTCATCTGCATTGCTGATTCCCTTCCCCTCGCCTGAATTTGTGTGTTCCACCAAGTTAATGGCTTTCCATGTAGTGAACACATGGAATACTTAATCTTTTGACTGTCTAGGCATTCGCTTATATCAATGACTGCCTCCATCTTCTTAAGCCACCTAGTTAGGGCTATCGCCCCACCTTTCCTATCAAATTCCTTTGGTTTGCAGGCCACAAACTCCTTGTGTGAACATTCTCGTCTTGTATTAACAATCCTAGTTTCGTTACCAGTTGTACTACCATTCTCAGTCTCTTCCCCTGTTCCTTGGTTATGCTCATTCCCAACCCGATTCTCAATTCCTCCTTCGTTACCAGCCTCACCTTGTCCTCCTTCTCCATTATCTCCATTGTCATTGTCGTCATCCTCGTGGGGGTTATGATTCAGAAGTGTGTCGCTCACTTGGGCCACTATTGTTGGAATCAGTGCGGCTAGCTGCTGAGCTATCATGGCAGCTATATCAAGGTTTACAGTCCCCTGATTGTTGCCGGCGGGACCACCACCTGTTCCTGGTGTCCTACCGCTACCTCTTCCTCTGCCTCTACCCCTTGGGGCCTCACCTTCGTGACTTGTACTGCGGGTGATTCTTCGAGGCGGCATTTTCTAATCATAAAAGGAGTAAACACGTAAACTTTAGTCACTTCAAGATACACTATTAATTCCACTCATCAAGATCCAACATTTCAAGTCAACATCACAATATTGACACTATTCATCATATACAGATCGTGTAAGTTCTCATGCCCATGAATTAATAGCATTCCAATAGTAGTCCGTCATAACAAATGAAAATCCAAGCATATAACCTTAGTTAGTCTAACAAGGGTTGCCTATCTCTTATTCTTTCGAGATCTCAGACATAACTTTCTCGAAGTCGGACTCAATGTCCGAGATCAAACGCATCGCATGATCTGTGGAGATCTCTTTAGGTTTGGTACCCGAACCTAATAAAACAATGTGGCGCGTATGGGAACGGAAGATCCAGCAGAGAACATCCTATAAGGAAAGAGTGATAGTACTTTCCTTAGGGTGAACAGATATCAAGACAGAGAGATAAAAGAACAAGTATAGAAGGAACATACATGCAATATCGGATGCACGCAAATCCTAGCATGCATTCTACATGAAGGTTCCTAGGTTATAGTCTAGGTCAAGTGATTTGCCTGATTCTCTATAACCAATGGCTCTAATACCAGTCTGTCACACCCCCGCTGAGAGTAGAAACACGAGGATGTAACGAGACGGGATCGCCATAACATATTGTAATCAATAGAGATGCAAAATAAATATGTATAGAATGAATAACGTGTCATGACGACACCCGGCATAAGTGAGACTTGTGTCATGTCTAGTCAATAACCACGACTACATAGCCAAAAATATTAACATTGTAATAAAATTCCCACAACCCGGGAACAAGTATCCAAAAGTATAATAATGTGTAATTAGACCAACAATTATGTTGACCATTTTAAGCATATCTTTTCAGGTGATACAATTAACTGAAGATCCTAGGAGTGCGGCCTTAGTGGAGACTCTAGGATGCATTTTTGAGACTATACAATACTTGACAAACATTACTTGATATTGTTGGTCTAATTACACATTATTATACTTTTGGATACTTGTTCCCTGGTTGTGGGAATTTTATTACAATGTTAATACTTTTGGCTATGTAGCCGTGGTTATTGACTAGACACGACACAAGTCTCCATTGTGCCAGGTATCGTCATGACACGTTATTCATTCAATACATATTTATTTTGCATCTCTATTGATTATAATGTGTTGTGACGATCCCGTCTCGTTACATCCTCGTGTTTCCGCTCTCAGCGGGGGTGTGACACCGGCGGAAGCGTGAAATGCTTGGATGTGACTCCTTGGCTCAAAACACGATGATTATAGACAAACACATATAATGGCAAATTTAAACATAAAATATAACATTTCATATATAAAGTCCGTTTACCGGTTACATAAGGTTTACAAAATTTGTTTAATTAAAGGCTATTACATGTAACCTATTACAACATTTATAACTGCTTCACATATCTTCAGTAATAGTGAATGCGTGCATCCACCATTATACTAGGCACAAATATGTTAACAGTTATTTTCACACAAGTTCTTCCTATTACTTCGCCACAACCGTTGTAAACATCAAATGAGAACATAATACTGTTAGTCATTTTGTTATCCTGAAAAAGCAAACTAAAAACTATCAACATAATGTTGGTGAGAAACATGGGTTTAATAACTCAAATAAAACATATTGATACAACATAAATAAGATTACAGCCAAACCTACCTATATGCCAGGTGATTTATAACTGTCACAAATATAAATTACAGAAATCAAATAATATAGCATCACAACACTCATCCTGTTGGTGCATGAAATAATTTTTCTAAGTATTGCTACCTATATTATCAGACGGTTCCTCATCCGAATTAATGGTTGTCACTTACGGCAATATGACAGTCTTATCTCAAAAAGACTTATTTATTTGCATCCAATACACAAAACAATATGCTTTTTTCCCTAAAGTTTATAATATAAAACGAGACTATGAATATCACCTTAATTCCAACGATAACCTATAAAAATTAATTATAAGTTAGGAACCTATTTTTTTAAAATTTTTAGTACCTCAGTCAAAATTCTAAAACAGTAACTATGATTACTCAAAATTTTCAAAAGTTTAATAGCAACATCATCTGAAAATTTTAGTTACCATATAAAAATTTCAACTATTAACTAATTTCAGATATTTTTGTAGAATTAGTACAAACTTAACATAAATTAGTAAAAATAGTTATTGTTATTAAAAAAATTCCTAAATGTTTCCATAATATTTATTTTATGGTTTACTATATCCCATAAATTTCCTGATTATTAATTCACAGTAAATAATTTACTGTAATTTTTTCAAAATCTCCAAAAATTCAAGAAAAATAGTTATATATCTCCAAAAATTACTAATTTTATGTATATTGTCCAAAACAGAATATCATATGTAATGTAAATTTTTTATAATTTATTTCACAGTTTAGATAATTCGTTTTATTTTTCCATAACAGTTCATAATAAAATATAATTCTCAGTTATATAAAGGAATTTAGTCATGAAATGTATTCTTCAGCTTCTATAACATACTATGATCATTGTAAAGTTTTATCAGATTTTTATCAGGTTTGGTTCTCCTATTAATATTTGTCTTATTTTTCCCTTATTTAAATCATATTAATTAATTCACTTAACTTTAATTTACCAAAATTTACAGATATATAATTAGAGTGTTTAAACATATTTCTATGTTTGTTTCCACAATCATAGTCATTTAAATATTAAATCTGATTTTTGCAAAACATTAAGATTTAAATCATCTTGTTTGTAATTTTTCTTGTTTTAATCATCTTGGATTAATACCATTATTTTTCTTAGTTCTTCTCATTTATTTCTCATTGAATAACAAGGATAAATAACACATGGTTATGGGTTTTATTTGATGATAACATGTATGTGTTTGTTTAAATACATACTTACTTAAATTAAGGTTTCTAACCTTATTTGTTTGAGAAAAGTAGTGGATTAGCTTCTGGAATTCTTGATGTTCAAAGCCTTGAAATGATAGTTTTTGATCCTTAAAGATGAACACTTAGGAATAGATGCTTGTATGATGATGGTGTGTGATGTTGATATTGAAGCCGAGAGAGAGAGTTGTGAGGGTGGTGGTGATTTCGAATGGTGATGGTGGTGAGTGTATGGGGACTGAGAGTTGAGTGATGTTGATAATGATGGTGTTGATAGTTGTAGTGGTTTGTGTTTATAAGAACTGAGAAGGTGGTGTTGTGTGGTGGTGATAGTTTATGAAGGTAGAGAAACCAAAAGACAAGAGAGAAAAAGTGGTGTTAGGGTGGTGGTTTACGGTTGTTGGTGACAAACCGAGAGAGAGTAGTTGTGTTTGTGATTGTGGTGGTCGCGGTTGTAGGCAATGATCCGAGAGGGAGAGAGGTCGAGAGGATGATGGTGGTGGTTTTCATGGTGTCCGAGAGGTGTTGTACAGGTGGGGTGCCCATCATTAGAGCTAGGATAGATAGGTTTGCTTAGTATATGTTAGTAGGTAGAGGTGGCACTTCTAGAGAGTGCATAGTGTTAGGGTGATGCTAGGTGGCGATTTTGAGAACAAGATTAGTGGCAAGGTGATGATTAGGTGGCGGATAGGAGGTTAATCACATGATTAGTTCTTAAGGCAATGTTTAACTAGAGGTTTATTAATCGGGTTGTTAACATTAAGGTTATATTTGTTTTGGTGTTTAGGTGTTTAAGATGTGTTTTGTCTTTGTCTTGATCTGAGGTTGATGAAGTATTGTTTTTGATAATGATTGATTAAACTTAGTTCTTGTATATATGTGTGTCATGATTTATAGAGATATATACATACATGCATACGTAAAATGCATGCATGCACTTTAACATACTTAAACTTATATATATGGTAATGGTTTATATATATATATATATATATATATATATATATATATATATATATATATATGCATGTACATGTAAATAATACACACATGCATAGCATGCATACATATAATTTACTCATGTATATATGTAAGGTAACTATAATATATATATATTAAGTGATAACCTTAATTATTTTCTAACCTGAAATTTAGGGTTGTCACAGAAAAATATTTTACATCCAAATGATGTACTTCCCATTTTTCACTTGCTGCAAGTGCTAAGATTAATCTTATAGTTTCCATTCTTGTAACCGGTACAAATACTTCGTTAAAGTCAATACCATGTTGTTGGATGTAGCCTTTTGCTACTAGTCTTGCGATGTATTTAGAGATCTTTCTCTTCTCGTCTCTTTTAATCTTGAATATCCATTTTAATCCTATAGGTTTTTGACCTAAAGGCAAATCTGTCAAAGTCCATGTCTTATTCTTTTTAATTGAGTTAATTTCATCCTTTATAGCCTTTTTCCAATTTGACTCACTTAATGCTTCTTTGAAATTGTTAGGTTCATCATCATAGGTCAAAAGTAGGCCTTCTTGTCTATAGTTAGGCTTGATTTCAACCGTGCGACCACAAATATCTCCTAAAGGTCTAAAGCCTTTAATGGGTTCGTGATCAATATCCAATGATATAGTTTGGTCTAAAGCCTTTAATGGGTTCGTGATCAATATCCAATGATGTAGTTTCTATATCATTTTTAAATTCTGATGGTTCCTTTTGCAATGTATCATTTTCGGGATTAGGTTGCTGCATGTGACTAAATTCACTTTCTTGCCTTGGTTGTTCATGTTGATCAACAGATATAAGTGGTTGTGGTTCGTCAAGAGATAAAGTTTGTCCAAGCAGGACTTTTGTTGTTTACTTCAAATAGATAATTATCCCAATCCCATGGTAATTCTTCTTTAAATTTCACATCTCTACTTACGTGTATTTGATCCTTTATAGGATCATATATTCGATATGCTTTGGATCCCAATTCAGTTCCTAAATATACAGTCTTAAATGTTCTGGCATCTAGCTTTTGTAAATGAATCGATGGTACCTTCATATAAGCGGTGCATCCAAAAACTTTTATATGCTTAACACTTGGTGTTTTTCCTTTTAATGCTTCATACGGAGTTGTATCCTTTAATGCTTTTGTTAGCACACGATTAAGTATGTAAACTGCATGACGAGTTCCTTCAGCCTAAAAGTCTTATGGTAACTTCATGGCTTTAAGCATGCTTCTAGTGGTACCTAATATTGATCTATTTCTTCTCTCAACAACTCCGCGGAATTTTGTTAATAAATCAGATGTAAATTCTCCTCCATGATCCGTCCTTAATTGATTTAATTTTTCCCTAGTTTCTGATTCAACTTCCTTTTTGAATCTTTTGTACATTTCATATGATTGGTCTTTTGTCTTCATCATATATATCCACATGTAACCTAAGTAATCATCAACCAATAGAAAGAAATAACGATTGCCAGTTTTTGTAGTTGGTGAGATTGGTCCACACAAGTCTGCATGAACTAGTTCTAATGGTCGTGTTTCTCTAAATATTGCTTGTAATGGGAATGCTTCTCTACTTTGTTTCCCCGCAAGGCATGCATCACATATTTGTGGCGGGTGTGATATTCTTGGAAGACCTCATGCCAATTCTCTTGTTGTTAGAAATTTTAAAGAGTTAAAGTTTAAGTGGCCTAACCGGGCATGCCATAACCAAGTCGTGTCTTTAATCTATGAGAGGAGACATGCTGGCGAACCAACAGATAATTCTATCTTGTATAACCTATTAATTGTTCTTGGAACCTTTAGTAACAACTTTCCACTTGCATCTCTCATCCGCAAATGTTCATTTTTCATTAGAATAGTACTTTCAGTTTCTGTCATTTGTCCAAGACTAATTATATTGCTCCTTGAATTAGGAATGTAATAAACTTATGTTATCGTCCTTTGTTCTCTATTTTTGCATTGTAGTAGTATAGAACATTTTCCTTTATAATCTATACTTGATTCATCACCAAACTTAACCTTTCCAGAAATATCTTCATTAAGATCCATAAAATATGAAGGTTCAGTTGTCATATGATTGCTTGCACCATTGTCTAAAAACCATGTTCCTTCAGATCCTTTTTTTGATAAATAAAGTTTAGGTATTACCTTTTCTTCGTTTATATTGATGATTTTCTTTTCTTTACATGTTGCATAAGTAAGGTAGGTTCCTCAGGTTCTTAAACGAGATGTGATTCTTCAACATTTTGCTTATGCTTATAGCAATCTATAGCAAAGTGACCATATTGATCGCATTTAAAGCATTTTATATTACTTTTGAATTTCCAATTTCTCTTCTGATCTTTTTTGTTCTTTCGATAATTGTCATAATGATTTTGATTTTGTTTCGTTTCATAAGAGGCATGTCCTTCTCCTTTTGATTATGAGTTTTGTCTTGATTGATAATTTTGTCTAACACAACCTCTTCCACCATCTTGGGGATGCCTTCCTCTATAGTTATTTTGTCTAAAGTTATTTTCTCATCCATTCCTTCCTTCATGACGAGTAAATAATAACTTACTAGAATGATCATTTTGTTTATCTTCCTTTGGACGAATTCGTTCTTCAAATGTCTTTAGTCTTCCAACTGTCTCATCAAATGATATAGTATCCAAATCCAAGTATTGTTCTATTGATGCAATGATTGGTAGAAATCATTTGGGTAAGGAATTTAAAATTTTACGTACCAAAGTTGTATCATCAAAAGTTGATCCAAGATGCTAGCCTTTGATGCAATACTATTTAATCTTCCCGCGAATTCGTCAATTGACTCGTTATCTTTCATTTTTACCATTTCAAATTCTGAACGTAGACTGTGTAGTCTTGCTTTTTGTGCTCGATCTACTCCCACATATCTTGTTTTTAGTGCGTCCTAAATTTCCTTTGAAGTCTTAAATTTTGATACTTGTAAGATCATGTTTTCGGGTATAAATTGAAATAAATATGCCATAGCGGTCTTGTCTTTCTTTGTATCGGATTGCGATTCAAGAGTGGGTTCGATTTGTTTCCATAACCTATTGCTTCAAGAATCGTCTTGATACGAATTGACCAAATAGTATAATTTGTAGAAGTTAATACCGGGCAAATGAAATGTGACGTTGATCCTCCTTCTTTATATACGACCATCTTTCTATCCGCACCAGATTTGTCTTTATTTTCGTCAGTCATTTTCTTTATGATCTTAATTTTGAAATTTTAATTTGACTAACCAAATGATGATTATTTTCTTTCAAAGTTTAATGGTTGTTTTAAACCTTTATTCCAAAATAAATCTTTTTAAATCTTTTGTACTTAATTGTAAATTTCAAAAGTTTCTTTTGACTTTCTATCAAAAAACGTGGTTTTAAAAATGGGTTTTTTTTCAAGAATATGTTTCGGTGGTCCCTGTGTGCCCCTAATTCCTTAGAGATCGATTTCTATGCTTTATGATGTAAAATCGATAGTTTATGATTTCTTGTTTGATCGTCAGTTTCATCCCGTCTTCATGTTTTGTTTCAAAATTCCAGCGGTCTCTTCACGGAATTGAATGGCAATAGTCCTTGGACAACAGATATGTCGATTTCAATTTTGTCTTTCCTTGTTCACTATTTTATGTGGTCCGATTTCTCTGTTTGCAGTGTTAATTCCACTGTCCTTCGGGAATTACCGAGTAAGATTGCATGTTTTTGTAATCTTGAAGTTTGGATGCTTTCGATTCGAACAGTCCTTTGTCGAAATCGAACAATTTCTAAGCATCAACCCGCAGTCCTTTAGGATCGACGTTCTTGGTATCGGCTCTGATACCAATTATAGGGTTTGATGTATGATAGATGATATGTAGGATCGTTATGCCAAGAACAGAGAGAATGATAATATGATTATGAAAAGCGTATGTTACAAATAAGAATGATCTAGAGTATTTATACACGTAATTTAACGGTAACTACTAACGGTGTTAACATAACTACCATAACTAACTAACGGTGTTAATACTTAATCTAGTTGGGTCTAGGTTCACTTAAGATCATTGGGTCGATAGTTAAATTTATCCAATAAGGCAGTGGTAGCAAACAATTAATGATAGAGCATAGCTTGCAATAACATATAAATGGATAACATATGATGAATCTAGGTACTCAAAGTATAGACATAAGCTAGGGCGAAGCTAAGAAAAGGTAAACAACACAAAAGGTGTAGGGTCACGTATAGGGAAAAACATACAAATTGTTGACATACTTGATAACAAACAATGATATAACACGATAACATATAATAGAGTAATTAAAATGTGACAGAAAGAAATATATAATATGTAAATCTCTTTAGTAACTTGATCACATAAATGCTTAAAATGAAAATATCTAGCTTAAGTATATATAGCAGGCTGTATATACAAAATGGCACTGTTTATTAGGTACCATATATAATTACAGAACTCAGATCTCACTACACGCATATATAGATCGTACATAGATGACTACTATACGATGATGATCGAATCCATCAAGGTATTGAGCAAATGTTTTGAAGAATTGAAAGCTTAATTTCCCTGGAATGATATCCAAGACTGAATGGGATAGTTGCATTTGAATGAATTCACCCCACTGATATGCGCAAATATGTCTGATGATTCATAATTCTCCTCCTCTTTTACAACCACCTGCTCAAAACCCATCAAATATTCATCATTTAGATTATTAACTTGTTAATCTTAACTACGAAGCATGCATGCAATTAATATATATATATGTATATATGTATATATATATATATGTATGTGTGTGTGTGTATATATATATATGTATGTATGTATATATATGTATATGTATATATATATGTATATATATATATATGTATGTATATATGTATATATATATATATATATATATATATATATATATATATATATATATATATGTATATATATATCTAGGGTTAGGATCATTACAGAACCACTTTTTATTTTCAGAACTACAGAACCATTGATTTACATAAATGTATAATAAGTCTGGTAATACTTAACCTGTTTTACATATGTGTATATCAGACATGAACAATAAACTATAAAAAACAACTAAATACATCAGGTTTAACTTACATCTATGTAAACCAATGGTTTATAATTTACATTTATGTAAGTCAATGGTTCTTTTGGTTCTGAAAATAAAAAATGGTTCTGTAATGATCCTGATCCTATATATCTATATATATATATATATATATATATATATATATATATATATATATATATATATATATATATATATATATATATATGTATATATATATGATGTATGTATGAATTGAAGGCATGGACATGCATTAATTACATGGAAAGATTTCACATCTTCAGCAGTGTCTTCTTCGTGACTGTTGCTTCTGTTCTCTCCGAATTCATCATTCTTTGCAAACCTTCCTCTCACTCGTGGCCTGCTGTCTGCTAGAGTTTTTCGACATGCATACTGTAACAACCAACAAGATATCTTGATATTATATATAGATCGATCGACTATGCATCAAACCAATGAATTGATCCAAACACATGCATTTCTTAATTGGATCATTCATCAAGGAATTAATGAATACCTTGATTTTTTTGCTGAAATTCCTCTCATTTCTTTTCTTCAAGTATCTGTGGATCTTTTCTTTCCGTTCTTCGGTGGTCAGTTTGTTTGTAACTTTAAAGGTTTCTGCTTGATCCAAGCTTGTGATTTCTGACGCCAATGGAGTAGCACAACTCCCACCTCCATTTACAAGGTGCTGGCTTTCGTTACTTAGGGCCTGAAAACACCGGATATTAGACGTGTGTTGTTAGCTAGCTTAGAGTTAAAAAAAAAAAAAAAAGCTAGGCTGATTCAATTCCTAACGTTAGAGGGCTAATTAAAGTGTATATTTTTAATAATGAAAAAGGGAAAAGAACATGAATAAAGGTAGGAGTAAAGTATGATATTATTCACCTGAAGTTCATTAGAGTTGTAAGGTCGTGGCAAAGGATCTTGACAGAAGATGCCATTATTATTGTTTCCCTTGAAGTCTAGCTCACCCAAGAACAAATCACTAGTGAAAATCCCACAAGTTTCCACTGCGGGTTGAGGAGGGTTTGTGTTTCCTGACAGGTATGAGGTTACGGAGGGATCCATGAATGAACAATTAAGGGGTGAAGAAGGGTTATTCAAGCGCGTGAACTTGGAAGATAAACTATCATCTTCACAGAGAGTGCTGGGCAATGCAGCTGGTCCAATCACAGGGACACTTGGATGAGGATGAGGGTACGGTCGTAGGATCGGGTGGCTTTGATCAATCTTTGTTAGTGGGATTTGATTCTGAAGCAGGGTAAGATCCAACTGGTGCTGGTTGGTGAACTGGTATGGAGGGAGGTTGTGATGATCAGGAGAGGTTGTGAAATCTAGACTGACAGAATTGATGTCGTTTTCAGTTATTTCTTCATCAAAGATGATTGAGAAGTTGTTGGCATCGGTGTCTGTGGTGGCGGGGTATTTGATTATATGATCAGGAGGGAAGGAAAGGTTTGTGGGGTAGGAGGAGTGTTCGTCATAGCAACAATTTGAGCTCGAAGCAACTTCTGAGTTTTGTATAGTTTCCGGGAACAATTCTGATTCACAAAACTCTAATATTTGAGCACTCAGCGGGCTCGATACCTGTTCCTGCTATTCCCAAAAACATACATCAACTGGAAGCAAACGAAGAGTGACTAAATCATAATTAATCTAGCTAGCTCACACATATATATATTAATAAAAGAATGATATATATATCAAACCTTGATAGGAAAACCCGTTTTAAACAAAAATTTGGAAGCACTTAAAATAGCCATGTATATATAATATATATATAAACAACTAGAAGTAGCAGCATTTATATATAGGTATAGGTTTTGTTGATGGTGTGGGTCGACATCTAGATTGAATCAAAGAATCAAAGAATTGAAGTAAGACTACGCGATGATGAATTGAAAGTGACACATTATTCCCCAAATCATTGAAAGCTAGGAAAGGGTGGGTGTTGCATGTTGATAGATTAGGTACATACTAGCTAGCTAGTCCAAAAGCAACAAACTGATCGATGGAGTTTGGTAAAAAGACCATCATCAAGTGCAAGTGCAAGGACACGGAAGTGTTTCCGTCTTAGATGGTGATCGAGAATCAATCAAAGGAGAGGATAAGCTAGGATAATAAGAGCCAAAATGGAATTTGAATCAATCTAGTTAGCCCAATCTACAAGCTCCTAACTTTATACATACATACATACATACATACATACATACATACATACATACATACATACATACATACATACATACATACATACATACATACATACATACATACATACTATATATATATATATATATATATATATATACAACTTGATAACCATCACCATCACCATCACCGTCACCATCTCAACATGTTCTTGTATTATAAAAGTGCAAAAACTTTGGAAGGCAAGCAAAATACACTCATTGGCTATCTAGCTAGCTTTAAGAACCAACAAACGGAATTAATTTAATTCAATGCATGATCACAAAGAAAATAAATGGAGCATCTTATGGATCTATCATTCCATCAATTAAGAACACTATTTGGTCTCCAAAGGAATATTCCATTTCTTCAGAAATTTTCTTAGTATGCTTTAATTTCCAACACTTATAACTTGCATGTATTTAACGTTACAATTAAAGAAAGAATACAAGTGGAAGAGAAGCGCACACACACACATATATATATATATATAAATTTTTGTTGTACCATATTGGAAGGTTGTTGGGGTGTGTCGTCCAACATTTTTGTTTTCTTCTCCAAAACAAAAGGTGGGTCGTGCGGTAGCTAGGAGGGTCGTTCGATCTATAAGAAAGTAATTAGGGCGGGAATGGGAACCTGGAGCTTATGAAAAGATTGTCGCTTTGAGGTGAGGTGAATGTGGGAAACTATTAGCCGAGAAAGATGAATGTCCATCTAGCTAGTAAAATTAAACTTTTCCGGATGATAATAATAATAATAAGAAGAAGAAGAAGAAGAAAGTTGGTTGATTGATTGTAGGGGCGGAGATGGAGATGGAGATGGAAAGTAGAGTGTTGGGAGGAGAATTGAAAGAGAGAGGATGGAGTAACTGATGGTGGTGATCTAGCTAGGGAAATTAAGGTTGGTTGGTTGGTTAGTTGGTCTGTCTGTTATATAAGGTACAAATGTAGGGTGTCCGTACGATATATGTCCGACTAACTTGCTCACCCATTGACCATGCATTTGTTAAGTTGGACAACACCCATTGGCCTTTCTCTTACTAATTAATTCATGCTCATGTCTCGTACCACATATATATATAGCAGCTACGAACCATTGTCTTTTACACCTCAACCTGGATTCTACCTACCGACAAGACAATCATCACATTATAACTTAGTGATTATTTTGACCCATGTATTTAACAAATCAAAACAGTTTTGGTTAATCAAACTTTCACATATATAGTCACTTTCACTTTATATAATATTTGGTCACTAGCTAGTTGAAAAATACAAGAGTTTCATTATATGTTTTTTTTCATTTTTAATTACTACTATTAACCGCTACCACCACCACTACTATGGCCACCACGTTGCTGTTGCTACGACTACCGCCACTATTAACAGTGCTGTAATTATTCTTGCTATTATTATTACTATATTAAGTTTATATGGTTTAAAAATGATACATACTCAGCTTAGGAAAAAATGTTAAAAGCTAGTGAACTAATCCTAAAAAGTTCTTATAATATTCTAATATAATATTATTATTTGTGCATATGAGGTGCTTTAAAATTTTATTACTTTTTATAATCCTTACCACTTCTTAAGCATATAGTACAAGAGCTTAGTGCAGTTACGGCACGTGTCCTAAGATACGAGCTTTGAATGTACAATCATCTAGCATTGTTATCACGTCAATAGAATATTTTACGTTTTCTCTTTCATTAGCTACTCTTGTAAGAGCTTGTTTAGCGTAACAGTGGTGATTACAATAGTGGTTTAGAGTGGTGGCGGTAGTGCACTTTCCCAAATCATATGGTAGTCTTGCCATTCATCCTCTTTTTACATCTTCCTAATCCAACCTAGCCACATGTGTAAACCATCGGGCACCAGGAAAACACCTTCATTATTTTTCCCCCTTGACTACGAGGTCACTTCAAGAAAGTATCAAATCAATTGGGGAGTAGTCGTTGAAGCTATTTAAGGGTTTGAAGGCTTAAAATTGATGGTTGTGAAGTTTTCATGGACCTTGAACACAAGTGTTACACAAGAAATACTATCTTACCATATACATCGCTGATAAGATCAATTAAATACTAAAAACGTTGTATTCATAAGATCGATTCAACCGTCAAAATGTTATTGTGAAATATCTAAGTGTAAAAACAAACATATTACAGATTTTAGGTTAAATTCAAGAAGGGAGGTTGAGGAGGGTCCATTATGGTGGTCACTGATCAAGCCATATTCGAGATTGTCAATCCACAACAAGAAATTATTGGGGGTTAAAATTTTTAGGCTCAGTTTTCTATCGCTACATATTAAATTTTTCAGGCATAATACAGTTGGGTTCTGATCGAGCAAGATCAGGTCACATAATAAAATGATAATAGAAAATTAAGCAAATAATTTGATAATTGATGTACCGGTAAGTTTTAGTTTTCAAACTAACATTAACATTTAACACTAGATGTGTAAACAAGTTAAGGCAACTCATGAGCGATTCAGTTTTTCTGCCAAAAGCTTAGATCAAGTTGAGTTTAAACAAGCTCGAGCCAGAGCCTCACGTATGAAGCTCGAGCCAGCTTGTGAGCCTAAACACGTTTTTTTATTTATATAATCTTGTAAATCTTTATTGATATAAATATTTATTATTATACACAATTTATCATATAACTAGTGTGCTGCGGAGCGTGCGTTGTGCGCTTTGGCTCAGATAAACAAACTGTTTGTCATGGCACTGTCGGTTTACCACACGACGACGATGGCCGATCATCCTTCACATCATCATCTCCAATAAAATGGACACCAACACCATCGCATTGGGACTCAGAACCGGTTTTCGGGTGCGACTGCTAACTATAAATGGTAGCCATGCTAAAGAAACCAAAGCAATTCCGGTCATACCATCATTGCCCGCAAATTCCTTGCAAATAGACACCAACACAACAGCATACCCAACGGAACTACTCTCGTCTCCGATGAGCAAAAACTCGTCATCATCAACATCGCTAAAATCGAAACCACTAACAATAAGTCTCTGATGATTAATATTCATAGTTATCGACAAACAATGCCCAACATTAACTGTTCATCAACCGGCACCACTACCACCGGAGACACAACCACCACCGGTGCCACCACGACCATCAGTAAGCCAAAATAGGCACGAAAATCGAGATGTGGCCAACCAACTTATTGCACCAACACTGTCATCATCACGGTGGACGGCATAAAATGTAGATCTGATAACTCGTATTGGTTGCACTAACCCTGTCACGGCCATGACAAACCAGAACGGGGAATCAAACCCTAACTGACCGAACCGCCATCACCACCATCGCTACCGCTACCATCTACGCCTGACGCGAAGGGATGGAGGACCACCGACCATGAAAAGACGGAGGAGCAAACGATAGTACATCGGCGGCGACGACGACACCTGTGATAAAGGCAGAGAGGCACGGTCGGCGATGCAAGGGGTGGCGATGTCTAGGAGAAGACCACAACCTCAAGGAAGGCAGATATTGCGCTGCAGAGCGAACAAAAAGCAAGAGGCGGAGATCCTGTAAAGTAAACAAGGATATCATACACAATAAATTGATGATCTTACTCATTGAGATGAAGCTCTATAAATAGTGTTACATGTAACGGTCACCTTGAAATTAGGTAACCAACCAAATGACCCGCTAATAAACTACTGAACCATTCAAAACAGACTCAAAGACCAAATCCAAATAAAAGACGTAATGGACTCACAGCCCACAGACTCACATCCCATATGCATATCGATACACTTGAGCTTGACCCATTTAGTGATCAGCAAACATCTCCTTTGTTTACAAGGTCTCTTAAATAATGATACTGAATATCAATGTGCTTAGTCCTTTGATGCATAACTGGATTTTAGATAAATTAATAGTTAAACTATTATCACATTTGATCTCCACAGTTGATAATTCTATTCCAGTGAGTTCCTTCAGTAGACCTTTCAACCAAACACAAGGACAAGCACAGTTAGATGCTGCAACGTACTCGGCTTCGGTTGAAGATAGTGTTACAATCTCTTATTTACGTGAACTCCAACATATTGCTGCATTACTCAACATGAAAATGTAACCTGAAGTATACTTCATGTCCTCCATATCTCTAGCATAGTCGTTGTTAGTATACACCTGCAGCTTCCTAGCAGACTTCCTTTCATATACCAATCCATAACTAAAAGTGCCTTTGACATACCTTAGTATTCTTTTGGCCAGTAGCATGTGTTCCTCCTTTCGCTTTGACATAAATCTGGAAATTAAACACAATGCATACATGAGATCAAGTCTAGTTACTGTAAGGTACATCAGACTTCCAACTAGGCACTTAAACTCGATGTCATTCGCTTCAACTCCTTCACCATCCTTTAGAACCACTGTTCCAGGAACAATTGGATTCTTCATAGAGTTACCTTCCCACATTCCAAACTTCTTCAGAACTTCTTTAGCATATTTCTTTTGACACATAGTGATTCCTCGTTCATTTTGTGTGACACCCCACCCGTGACTCGGGCGGACGTGCACACTTGATACAACTTACAGCGAAAGCAAACTGAGTTTTTATTTTAAACTTACAACGTTCTGAATACAATACATTATTTAATTACAATATCAAATAACTATAAACTTCTATAGCTCCAGATTTCACTGTCTCATCATTATTCCTAGAATAGGTTCACTGATTACCTGTGATACATATACTTAAAAAGACGTCAGCTAATGCTGGTGAGCTCAGGCTATACAATTTATAAAATTAACTTTGACATGCATACAATATGGGTTGTGATATTTGGGTCCATAGGCACAGTGCCTTCCCTGGTTTTACCACAACCACCGATGGCGGGTTTGTCAGACCCTCTCGGCCGTCAAATAGGTATGAGCATGTGCCTGATGCATACGATGAACCCTATCCTCTTTTCAGCCAGTTTGACACACCCCATTAAATATATCAGGTTCCTGTATACCCCTACCGACCCGTGCATATATGTAAGCATTATAATTATTGCCAGTACAGACAGAACGAGTATATTATCACAGTTTTGAAAACAGTCATGATAACTCACCTGTTTAATAGTTGCTCAACAGTTGATAATCAATTCCTAGTACGATCTAGTGATATCTCAAGGTCCTCATATAGTTTAAGTAATCCTAGGTTAGGCGATGGTACAATTAACTAGTCATTGTCATGGTTGGATATTAGCTAGCGCTACCTTGTTTAAGTATGGGTGATCAGTCCATGCTTAACTAAGGCTAGGCTACCTAAAACCCAACCCTAACAATAACCCTAACTTCTAAAATATAAAACTATACTAATACTAATCCTAATAATAATACTAAAATAAATAATAATTAACTTGACATAAACTTAAATGATAACATACCTTAAACCTATCTACGACAATCTGATGTAGAGTCTCCCTACTTGCGCTCCTACCCGAGCTTCAAAAATGACTAATAACAATACCCAATGGGGTATCGATTACTTGGGATTCTCTTAATACTAGAGTGTTCCCGAGAAAACTTATAATCTAATTCAATCTTAAGGTTTCTATTTATAAGTAAGCAGGCAGGCACCTGAAATTATATTTCATGGGATGAAAGTGACGTGCCTGGCTGCTTGCTTACTTATTGACCAGCCTGCTTGCTTGCTTACTTATAATTAATTCAGCTGCTTACTTCGTTTTTCTCTTATAACGTTTTACGTATAACATCTTATAAAACTTCAAATATGCCGTTGAGACGGGCTTATTTTTCTCTAAGATCGAAAGTTAAATATTTTATTATTATTTAACGCTATCTTAAAATAGAAAAATCTTAACGTCACATGCTATCATCCAAATAGTCGTCTTACTCATGTGACAATATATATGAAATAAAGATTTTCATATTTCGTACATATAATACTATTATATTAAGGTTTGTGGTATTACATTTTGTTGGACTTCCACTCCTAAAAATACTTCATGAGACCCATGTCAGTCATCTCAAACTCCATCTTCATAAAGGTTTTGAAATCATCACATTGTTTGCTATCAATCCCTGTATATATCAGATCATCAACATATAAACTCACTATCATCACTTATTCCAAACTTGCTTAATGAACAATGTATGATCATAAGCACTTTTCTTGAAACCTTCCTTCACAAAGTAGCTTTCAATCCGATTAAACCAGGCCCTGGGTCCCTGTTTTAGCCCATATAGTGCTCGCTTTAACCTATACACTTTGTGCTCTTCGCCTTCCTTACATACCCTTATGGCTGCTAAAAAATGGTTTCTTTAAGCTCACCATGTAGAAATACACTCTTTACATCCAATTGATGAACTACCAGTTGTTATAGGCTGCTACTGCCAATACAGTCCTCATTGTGTCCTATCGTGCCACAGGTGCAAACACTTCATTGTAGCCTATGCCCTTTTTCTGAGCATACCCTTTAACCACCAATTTTGCCTTATACTTAGTCACTTCTCCTTTCTCATTCAGCTTGGTTTTAAATAGCCACTTCACACCAATTGGTTTAACATGTTTTGGAGCCTCTCTGAGTTCCCATGTGTCATTATATTCGATAGCCATCAGTTCAGTCTTCATTGCTTTTTGCCACTTGTCATGTTTTGCTGCTTCTTCATAACTGATGGGGTCATCCATTGAACTGAATAGAGCAGATTCGTTTCTTCTTCTGACAAACCTTCCCTACTTTGATAATCTTCCAACCATGCAGGAGCTTTACTATTTCTTCTTAATGTTCTTGCTTGGATGATTGAAGTGTTACTCACATTGTGCTGCCCTGTGACTTCATTTGTTTGAGCATTATTATTGGGTGTAGTGCACGTTGCATCTGAGCTTTCTTCATTTCCACTAGATAATGGACTTGAATTTATAACATCATCGTGAACTTGACAGTTCGGATCTTCATCTTGCTCACTCAAAGCTTCATTTTCTTCATTTGCAATACCAGTGTATTCCTCCGGTATAATTAGCTCGGATGAGCCCATATCGTCTCTACTCCACTTCCATTGATCTTCTTCATCAAAGGACACATCTCTACTGATTATAATCCTTTGTTGAATAGGATCATATAGTCGATATGCTTTTAATTCCGCACTTGTACCCAAGAATATACATTTCAAGCTCCTATCGTCCAACTTTGTTCTAATTTGAGATGGTATGTGAGCATAGGCCAGGCTCCCAAATACTCTAAAGTAAATTAGTTGATTTTAGATACATAAAGAATTTACATGTATGTAAATAAGATAATCATTTTAAATATAAATACTTACATATATGTAAATAGACGATCAATTTAAAAATGACTAATCATATGTACATAATCAATTAAATGTAAACACATTTTGTTTGACGTGTACGTAAATAGGGGATTTTAAAAATAATCGATTAGTATGAAATATATGTATATGTAACTAGTTATTTCTTTTAAAAATATAAAAATAATATGATATTTACATATTAAATAATATTCATATTTTTAAGTTGTTTATACCTATGTACTAGTTATTGTAAAATATTTACAAATAAAAATAACATTTATATTGAAGTTCATTTTTTATATGTATTTCATATATTTAAATACATGAACATTTTTATCTTGAATATATATGTAAAAAATAAAAGTGTGGGAGGAGAGAGGAGAGAGAATAGATAAGAAAGGAGAGTGAACAATTAAATTAATTAGATGTTTAATTAGAGAGAGAAGACTAATTTTTTACCATTATACCCTTTTTATTTATTTTTTAGTTGTTAAGATTAAAAAATAATGAGTGGTTAATATTGGTTCTTTGAGTTCTGAAAATAAAATCAGTTCTGCAAATAACCTAACCCTGTATATATATATATATATGTGTGTGTGTGTGTGTGTGTGTTTGTGTCTATATATGTGTATATATATATATGTATATATATATATATATATATATATGTATATACATATATGTATATATATATGTATATATATATATATGTATATATATCTATATATATGTGTATACATATATGTATATATATATGTATATATATATCTATATATATATGTGTATACATATATGTATATATGTATATATGTATATATAGTGTATACATATATATATGTGTGTATACATATATACGTATATATATATGTGTGTATACATATATATGTATATATATGTATATATATATGTATATATCTATGTATATCTATATGTATATATGTATATGTATATATATATGTATATATGTGTGTATATATATGTATATATATGTATATATGTATATGTATATATATATATGTATATATGTATATATGTATATATGTATATGTATATATATATATGTATATATGTATATATGTATATGTATATATATAGGTGACGGGTGGTTCAAGGAACAACCCTTTTATGATGTTAAAACGCGTGATATACTCATATTTGGTCGTGTAATTATCTTGAATTAGATAACTACAGTGCCTTTTGTTTCAGGCACATTATGGAGCTTAATATAAGAAAACGCAGCTGTGGACGGACCTCGACGGAATGGAGCAAGGAAGGATGGGAAGAAGGAATCAAACAAAGAAAAGTGGGGGTCTACCGTAACTTACGATAGCCACCGTAAGTTATGGTGGCCCCCCAAACACTCTTATTTCCACCGTAATGCAGTGGATTTCCACCGTACTGATTTGGTTTCCACCGTAACTTACGGTGGCTACCGTAAGTTACGGTGGCTGCTGACGAAAAAGTGCAACTTGCCATAATAAAATGGCTTGAGTGGTTCCTTTTGCTGGAAAGCTGGATCTGACGACTTTTGGGGCAGAAAGAGGGGAATTTGGTCTGTGATTGCTAGTTTAAAGGATTGGAAAACAATGGATTTGGGGGATCAAATCCTTTGAACATGAACCATTGTGTGAAGATGAAGATTCAAGTTATGTTTGGCTAAACTTGTGGTGATCATCCTAGATGTAAGGTTTGCTTTTGAAACACTATGTTTGTGCTTGAATTTCTAGAATGATAACTTTGAATGGTTTGTTTGAGTTATTATGGTGTTTGGATATTTGTTTGTAAGTTGTTGATTGTTGTTTGATGTTAACCCAAACCATACGTTCTTGGTGCCACGGGCAATCGAGATATCATGGGAGGGATTAAGGTTGGATAATTGTCAATTGATCATCGAGTAACAACCTCGCATTTTACAATCCGAGTACTTAGTTCTCTTTCATCACAAACGACTATTCAAGCACGAACCATGTCTATGTGGTTCTTTCTAGTAAGCATAAACATAAGTTTGGATTAAAACCTGAAATCTAGGGTGATCACTTGTTCTTAATCTGTTACAAAGGTACGTTGTGATTTGAAATATATTAGTGTTATTAGTTCTTAAACCAAAACAATCCAATTCTTGATATTTACTTTATTGTCATTTTAGAACAATTGTAGTTATTTTACAGGACTATAAGATAAACACATATTCCACAAACTCCCTATGTTCGATACCCACTTACCGCTAGCTAATTAGTAGTATTTGGTTTTAAATTTGATTGAGACTTCGACCTCACGTCAGATTTTGGCGCCGTTGCCGGGGAGTTGTGCGCAACGTGTGTTTGCTTATTACTTTTGTTTTGTTATTTCGGTGTTACGCTGGTTGTGTGTAGTGTGCAGGTTTTGTTTCAGGTGTATGCATACCAGGAATTCAAGCTCATCATCACCATTAGTGTTTGATCCAGAAATTGAACGAGCTGCTCGTAGAAACAGAGTTTTACATCGACAAAACAGAATCAGTGGTTCACCAATAGCACCTACATCACCCGTTACACCACGAAACACAATGGATCCGCTTTCACCACCTCCTACTACGGGTCAAACGACACCATCCGAGCCTTTACCAAATCTTACATTACCACCGGAGACTAAACCAACCCATACCCCATTACCTGCAGTACCCAAACCGAACATTCCTTTAGCTTTGACCCATCAGCACCCATTCCGCCCTTTTCATATTTCTTCCCAACAACCGGTCAATCATCATCGTCTAGACCAGTACCACAATCACAACCATATCAATCCAACCCATCCATATTTCATACTCCCTCTACCTCTCAAATGCAACCGGATACACAAGACCAACAACCTCAAGTTGTACAAACATCGGGAGCAGGACGAGCTGGTGTTGATGGTGGTTATGGTGACGAATTTAGGAGATATGAGGAAGAAGGGTACACGTACGAAGGAGATGCTGATCAAGGAAATTATGTTTATAGTCAAGGACAAGCTATGCAAGGATATGGGAGATTACAACCACAATTTGTGCAGCAACAAGTTATACCACAACAAATGCAACCCCAAGTGAGGCCACAATTTCAAGGCAAATTCCTCCACAACATGGGGGAGCAATCTTTCAACCACCGTTTCAGCAAGTCATGCCTCCAGGACCACAAGTCCAAAGACCAATGGGTCCTCAGCGACCAAGAGTTAGGTTGGGTGTTCATGAAGGCATAATTGGGATGCTGCTAGGGGTATTGAGGCACACTTTCGTCCAATCATCACAAATAATCCATCACCAGTGGTCATTCCTCAAAACAATCAAGGGAGAACGTTTGAAGTCCGAACAAATTCACTTCAAAGTTTCCCAAAGTACAAAGGGTTAGCAACGGAAGAACCCTATTTTCATTTGGAAGCTTATGATTCAATTTGTAACACAATTGGTGGTCAAGGATTTTCTGCGGATGATGTCAAGTTGGTATTGTTTCAGTTTTCATTGGAGGATAAGGAAAAAGGTGGTTTTACACTTTGCCATCCGCTTCAATTTACACATGGGCTGAGATGCAACAAAGGTTTTTAGAAGAGTTTTTCACAGCTCAAAAGACTAATGATCTAGGAGAAGCTTGAGAAGTTTCCAACAACAACAAGGTGAAATGTTCCATGAGGCGTTTGAGCGGTTTAACATGATGATCAAGAATTGTCCTCATCATGGAATTGAGTTATGGGAGTTGTTGAATGCTTTTCACGAGGGGCTTCATTCTGAAGATGCTCGGGATTTAATGTCTATCACAAATGGTACATTTGGTACGAATTATGAGCAAGACGATTAGGCATTTTTGGAACAAATGGCGGTTACATCGAAGAGGAAGGCTCAATCATCAAGACGAGCACGACCAGGTATTACACGAGCTCCAGTTCATGCGGTGGATAATGGTAATGTACAAGCTACAAATCAAGTTTATAATGTTTGTATAAATTGCAATGAGTTAGGGCATACTGTGGATTCTTGCACGGTAACTTTTGAACAAGTGGAGGAAGTGAATGCTATTCAAGGTCAAGGGTTTGGTGGAAGAAATTAAAACATGAATTCCAATACCTACCATCCCGGTTTGAGAAATCATCCCAACTTTAGTTATGGGAATCCGGCCAATCAATCCAATCCGAATTTTCAAGGAAACACCCAAGGTAACTATGTGCCTCGCCAACAATTCAATAGTCAAGGCAATTACTGGGGTGGGAACAATCAAGGTTTCCAAAGGCAATCCCAACAATCGGGTAATGAGCAAGGTGGTGCAGCGGGTCATGTTACTTCAAGCGGGAATGAAGTTATGGATATTCTTATATGATGCAACAGGAGATGCAAAAGAGAAATCAGCTGGATGATGCTCGGGCCCAAAAAGATGAAATTCGTGACAAGGCCATTCAATCTTTGAGCATCCAAATGGGCCAACTCGCAACAGAAGTAGCAAACTTGAAGAAGAACAAAGGAGAGCTGCCAAGTGATACTGTGGTGAATCCTAATCACCAATCTAGTTCCAAGAGCTCACAACAAGTACACATTAATGCTTTGGAATTCACATCTCAGGTAAGTGTTCCTTTGTTAGATAAATTACCCCTAAAACTCCCAGATCCAGGAGTGCCCTTGATTCCAATTCATATAGGAGACCTTAAAATTGACCGGGCACTTTTAGATCTAGGAGCATGTGTTAGCATCCTCCCCGGGCATTTATATGACAAATTTGATTTTGGTCCATTGAAATATGTTGATACCCTAATAATGTTGGCTAACCAAACACCCATTAGGCCCAGGGGTATGCTAACAGATGTCATTATAAAGGTGAGAGATTGCTACTACCCAGTGGATTTTCTGGTACTGGATTACACTTCTTCTATTGAGAATGCATCACATTCAGTCATCTTGGGTAGACCGTTTCTAGCTACTGCACAGGCAGTCCTAGATTGTGAGCTAGGAATGGTGAACATGAAGTTTGGTGAGAAGGTTTTGAACTTAAATATGTTTTCTATTGTTACTAACCCTTCCATCAAGGAAGCATGTTTTGCTGTTGACATGTTAAAGGAAGTGAAAGAGGTTGCAGCTAAAGGAAAGAAGAGAAAGAGAAAGAGAAGAGCGAAGAAAAAGAAGGGGAGAAGACGGTTGAACAAACTAAGATGGATAGTGAAGGTAAGAAGACTGGATGCAGCACACTTGTTGCACAAGTGTGGGGATGCGGGAAGGTGTGTCAAGTTTCCCGGCAAGAGTTGAAACACCCCACAAGGCCACCATAAGTCAAGCTATTCAGGTTGCATCTTCTCTTGTATAGTTTGTTTCTTGTTTTCTTTTGAGTAGTTCGGTTGGGTGGTAGGGTGGAGCTTATGATATGTTAATGTTTATGTGTCGGGGTTGAATTAAGGAGGTGTTAGTATCATAAAAACAAAAAAATATATTTTCAACTTTTTGAGTCTTTTGTTTTATTTATTTTGTTCCTTTCAAAACCATACATTGGGGACAATGTATCCCAAGTGTGGGGATGAGGGGAATTTTTGAAGTTTTAAAAAAAAATTTCAAGCAAAACATTGTGAGAATTTGAACACCTTGGATTAACTCCGAATGATGCATCGGCAACCTTTAAGCATTCTTATTCTTGGTGAGAGTTGAAGCCACACTAATAAATGGATAATATTTATCTTTGATGAGAGTGGCAACAGGTGGGGGTGCATTAGAACTTGTGCTTGAATACGATTCGAGACCTTAGTTGAATGTGAATGTGAAAAGAATAAGGGCATTTAGGTAGCCTCGTCTTTGATGTGTGCGAGTGTGGGATTTGGGGGGCTGGACCTCATAAATTATATATATGAGCTTGGTTGAGAGAGGGGCGGGGTTTGGACATTTAGTTGCCCAATGTTGTGCCTAAAAGCCTATCGTTTGTTACCCCTTAGCTAGTTACTTCAAAATTTACCCAACTTGACCTGGTCTTATAGTGTTAGTAGTTGTTTAGTAGTTGTAATCATCTTCAATGCTATGTTGAATGTTTGCGTGAAGATTTTGTGTTTGTTTTATTGTTATTAAAGAAAAAATATATATATAAAAAAATTTGAAAAAAAGGGGAGAAAAATGAACGAAGAAAAAGAAGGAGAAAAATTAAGAAAAGAAAAAAAAAAGGAATTGAAGTTGAGTACCTTGTTCATAGTATTAGGTTTGGTAGTTAGTGGTTATGATATTGTGTAATAAAAGACCAGGTTAAGTTTTCGCTTCTTCATATATATTCCATTTCCTACCCATACACCTAGCCACGTTACAACCTTAAAGTCCCTTTTGATATGCATTCATGTTTGGCAATTGTTAAGAGAAGGGTCGATTTAGGTACAAGCTTATAGTTGTGCAACCGCCGTTTGCCTTTTGTGTGTCTAGCTCACGGACGCTAGTGCTTACTTGTCGCCGAGAGGAGGGACATAGCGAGGGGTGTGTCATTTTGGTTGTTACGAAAGGGTTAGTAAAAGTATTACATGTTTATGCTTGGGTTACGTTGATTGCTTGTTTGAAAATGATTTGATATGTTGCTTGGGACAAGCAACGGTCTAGTGTGGGGATGTGACGGGTGGTTCAAGGAACAACCCTTTTATGATGTTAAAACGCGTGATATTCTCATATTTGGTCGTGTAATTATCTTGAATTAGATAACTACAGTTGCTTTTGTTTAGGCACATTATGGAGCTTAATATGAAGAAAACGCAGCTGTGGACGGACCTCGACGGAATGGAGCAAGGAAGGATGGGAAGAAGGAATCAAACAAAGAAAGTGGGGGTCTACCGTAACTTACGGTAGCCACCGTAAGTTACGGTGGCCCCCCAAACACTCTTATTTCCACCGTAATGCAGTGGATTTCCACCGTACTGATTTGGTTTCCACCGTAACTTACGGTGGCTACCGTAAGTTACGGTGGCTGCTGACGAAAAAGTGCAACTTGCCATAATAAAATGGTTTGAGTGGTTCCTTTTGCTGGAAAGCTGGATCTGACGACTTTTGGGGCAGAAAGAGGGGAATTTGGTCTGTGATTGCTAGTTTAAAAGGATTGGAAAACAATGGATTTGGGGGATCAAATCCTTTGAACATGAACCATTGTGTGAAGATGAAGATTCAAGTTATGTTTGGCTAAACTTGTGGTGATCATCCTAGATGTAAGGTTTGCTTTTGAAACACTATGTTTGTGCTTGAATTTCTAGAATGATAACTTTGAATGGTTTGTTTGAGTTATTATGGTGTTTGGATATTTGTTTGTAAGTTGTTGATTGTTGTTTGATGTTAACCCAAACCATACGTTCTTGGTGCCACGGGCAATCGAGATATCATGGGAGGGATTAAGGTTGGATAATTGTCAATTGATCATCGAGTAACAACCTCGCATTTTACAATCCGAGTACTTAGTTCTCTTTCATCACAAACGACTATTCAAGCACGAACCATGTCTATGTGGTTCTTTCTAGTAAGCATAAACATAAGTGTGGATTAAAACCTGAAATCTAGGGTGATCACTTGTTCTTAATCTGTTACAAAGGTACGTTGTGATTTGAAATATATTTAGTGTTATTAGTTCTTAAACCAAAACAATCCAATTCTTGATATTTACTTTATTGTCATTTTAGAACAATTGTAGTTATTTTACAGGACTATAAGATAAACACATATTCCACAAACTCCCTGTGTTCGATACCCACTTACCGCTAGCTAATTAGTAGTATTTGGTTTTAAATTTGATTGAGACTTCGACCTCACGTCAAATTTTGGCGCCGTTGCCGGGGAGTTGTGCGCAACGTGTGTTTGCTTATTACTTTTGTTTTGTTATTTCGGTGTTACGCTGGTTGTGTGTAGTGTGCAGGTTTTGTTTCAGGTGTATGCATACCAGGAATTCAAGCTCATCATCACCATTAGTGTTTGATCCAGAAATTGAACGAGCTGCTCGTAGAAACAGAGTTTTACATCGACAAAACAGAATCAGTGGTTCACCAATAGCACCTACATCACCCGTTACACCACGAAACACAATGGATCCGCTTTCACCACCTCCTACTACGGGTCAAACGACACCATTCGAGCCTTTACCAAATCTTACATTACCACCGGAGACTAAACCAACCCATACCCCATTACCTGCAAGTACCCAAACCGAACATTCCTTTAGCTTTGACCCATCAGCACCCATTCCGCCCTTTTCATATTTCTTCCCAACAACCGGTCAATCATCATCGTCTAGACCAGTACCACAATCACAACCATATCAATCCAACCCATCCATATTTCATACTCCCTCTACCTCTCAAATGCAACCGGATACACAAGACCAACAACCTCAAGTTGTACAAACATCGGGAGCAGGACGAGCTGGTGTTGATGGTGGTTATGGTGACGAATTTAGGAGATATGAGGAAGAAGGGTACACGTACGAAGGAGATGCTGATCAAGGAAATTATGTTTATAGTCAAGGACAAGCTATGCAAGGATATGGGAGATTACAACCACAATTTGTGCAGCAACAAGTTATACCACAACAAATGCAACCCCAAGTGAGGCCACAATTTCAAGGGCAAATTCCTCCACAACATGGGGGAGCAATCTTTCAACCACCGTTTCAGCAAGTCATGCCTCCAGGACCACAAGTCCAAAGACCAATGGGTCCTCAGCGACCAAGAGTTAGGTTGGGTGTTCCATGAAGGCATAATTGGGATGCTGCTAGGGGTATTGAGGCACACTTTCGTCCAATCATCACAAATAATCCATCACCAGTGGTCATTCCTCAAAACAATCAAGGGAGAACGTTTGAAGTCCGAACAATTCACTTCAAAGTTTGCCAAAGTACAAAGGGTTAGCAACGGAAGAACCCTATTTTCATTTGGAAGCTTATGATTCAATTTGTAACATAATTGGTGGTCAAGGATTTTCTGCGGATGATGTCAAGTTGGTATTGTTTCAGTTTTCATTGGAGGATAAGGCAAAGAGGTGGTTTTACACTTTGCCATCCGCTTCAATTTACACATGGGCTGAGATGCAACAAAGGTTTTTAGAAGAGTTTTTCACAGCTCAAAAGACTAATGATGCTAGGAGAAGCTTGAGAAGTTTCCAACAACAACAAGGTGAAATGTTCCATGAGGTGTTTGAGCGGTTTAACATGATGATCAAGAATTGTCCTCATCATGGAATTGAGTTATGGGAGTTGTTGAATGCTTTTCACGAGGGGCTTCATTTGAAGATGCTCGGGATTTAATGTCTATCACAAATGGTACATTTGGTATGAATTATGAGCAAGACGATTGGGCATTTTTGGAACAAATGGCGGTTACATCGAAGAGGAAGGCTCAATCATCAAGACGAGCACGACCGGTTATTACACGAGCTCCAGTTCATGCGGTGGATGATGGTAATGTACAAGCTACAAATCAAGTTTATAATGTTTGTATAAATTGCAATGAGTTAGGGCATACTGTGGATTCTTGCACGGTAACTTTTGAACAAGTGGAGGAAGTGAATGCTATTCAAGGTCAAGGGTTTGGTGGAAGAAATTACAACATGAATTCCAATACCTACCATCCCGGTTTGAGAAATCATCCCAACTTTAGTTATGGGAATCCGGCCAATCAATCCAATCCGAATTTTCAAGGAAACACCCAAGGTAACTATGTGCCTCGCCAACAATTCAATAGTCAAGGCAATTACTGGGGTGGGAACAATCAAGGTTTCCAAAGGCAATCCCAACAATCGGGTAATGAGCAAGGTGGTGCAGCGGGTCATGTTACTTCAAGCGGGAATGAAGTTATGGATATTCTTATGATGATGCAACAGGAGATGCAAAAGAGAAATCAACTGGATGATGCTCGGGCCCAAAAAGACAAAATTCATGACAAGGCCATTCAATCTTTGAGCATCCAAATGGGCCAACTCGCAACAGAAGTAGCAAACATGAAGAAGAACAAAGGAGAGCTGCCAAGTGATACTGTGGTGAATCCTAATCACCAATCTAGTTCCAAGAGCTCACAACAAGTACACATTAATGCTTTGGAATTCACATCTCAGGTAAGTGTTCCTTTGTTAGATAAATTACCCCTAAAACTCCCAGATCCAGGAGTGCCCTTGATTCCAATTCATATAGGAGACCTTAAAATTGACCGGGCACTTTTAGATCTAGGAGCATGTGTTAGCATCCTCCCCGGGCATTTATATGACAAATTTGATTTTGGTCCATTGAAATATGTTGATACCCTAATAATGTTGGCTAACCAAACACCCATTAGGCCCAGGGGTATGCTAACAGATGTCATTATAAAGGTGAGAGATTGCTACTACCCAGTGGATTTTCTGGTACTGGATTACACTTCTTCTATTGAGAATGCATCACATTCAGTCATCTTGGGTAGACCGTTTCTAGCTACTGCACAGGCAGTCCTAGATTGTGAGCTAGGAATGGTGAACATGAAGTTTGGTGAGAAGGTTTTGAACTTAAATATGTTTTCTATTGTTACTAACCCTTCCATCAAGGAAGCATGTTTTGCTGTTGACATGTTAAAGGAAGTGAAAGAGGTTGCAGCTAAAGGAAAGAAGAGAAAGAGAAAGAGAAGAGCGAAGAAAAAGAAGGTGGAGAAGACGGTTGAACAAACTAAGATGGATAGTGAAGGTAAGAAGACTGGATGCAGCACACTTGTTGCACAAGTGTGGGGATGCGGGAAGGTGTGTCAAGTTTCCCGGCAAGAGTTGAAACACCCCACAAGGCCACCATAAGTCAAGCTATTCAGGTTGCATCTTCTCTTGTATAGTTTGTTTCTTGTTTTCTTTTGAGTAGTTCGGTTGGGTGGTAGGGTGGAGCTTATGATATGTTAATGTTTATGTGTCGGGGTTGAATTAAGGAGGTGTTAGTATCATAAAAACAAAAAAATATATTTTCAACTTTTTGAGTCTTTTGTTTTATTTATTTTGTTCCTTTCAAAACATACATTGGGGACAATGTATCCCAAGTGTGGGGATGAGGGGAATTTTTGAAGTTTTAAAAAAAAATTCAAGCAAAACATTGTGAGAATTTGAACACCTTGGATTAACTCCGAATGATGCATCGGCAACCTTTAAGCATTCTTATTCTTGGTGAGAGTTGAAGCCACACTAATAAATGGATAATATTTATCTTTGATGAGAGTGGCAACAGGTGGGGGTGCATTAGAACTTGTGCTTGAATACGATTCGAGACCTTAGTTGAATGTGAATGTGAATGTGAAAAGAATAAGGGCATTTAGGTAGCCTCGTCTTTGATGTGTGCGAGTGTGGGATTTGGGGGGTTGGACCTCATAAATTATATATATGAGATTGGTTGAGAGAGGGGCGGGGTTTGGACATTAATTGCCCAATGTTGTGCCTAAAAGCCTATCGTTTGTTACCCCTTAGCTAGTTACTTCAAAATTTACCCAACTTGACCTGGTCTTATAGTGTTAGTAGTTGTTTAGTAGTTGTAATCATCTTCAATGCTATGTTGAATGTTTGCGTGAAGATTTTGTGTTTGTTTTATTGTTATTAAAGAAAAAATATATATATAAAAAATTTGAAAAAAAGAGGAGAAAAATGAACGAAGAAAAAGAAAGAGAAAAATTAAGAAAAGAAAAAAAAAGGAATTGAAGTTGAGTACCTTGTTCATAGTATTAGGTTTGGTAGTTAGTGGTTATGATATTGTGTAATAAAAGACCAGGTTAAGTTTTCGCTTCTTCATATATATTCCATTTCCTACCCATACACCTAGCCACGTTACAACCTTAAAGTCCCTTTTGATATGCATTCACGTTTGGCAATTGTTAAGAGAATGGTCGATTTAGGTACAAGCTTATAGTTGTGCAACCGCCGTTTGCCTTTTGTGTGTCTAGCTCACGGATGCTAGTGCTTACTTGTCGCCGAGAGGAGGGACATAGCGAGGGGTGTGTCATTTTGGTTGTTACGAAAGGGTTAGTAAAAGTATTACATGTTTATGCTTGGGTTACGTTGATTGCTTGTTTGAAAATGATTTGATATGTTGCTTGGGACAAGCAACGGTCTAGTGTGGGGATGTGACGGGTGGTTCAAGGAACAACCCTTTTATGATGTTAAAACGCGTGATATTCTCATATTTGGTCGTGTAATTATCTTGAATTAGATAACTACAGTTGCTTTTGTTTCAGGCACATTATGGAGCTTAATATGAAGAAAACGCAGCTGTGGACGGACCTCGACGGAATGGAGCAAGGAAGGATGGGAAGAAGGAATCAAACAAAGAAAAGTGGGGGTCTACCGTAACTTACGGTAGCCACTGTAAGTTACGGTGGCCCCCCAAACACTCTTATTTCCACCGTAATGCAGTGGATTTCCACCGTACTGATTTGGTTTCCACCATAACTTACGGTGGCTACCGTAAGTTACGGTGGCTGCTGACGAAAAAGTGCAACTTGCCATAATAAAATGGCTTGAGTGGTTCCTTTTGCTGGAAAGCTGGATCTGACGACTTTTGGGGTAGAAAGAGGGGAATTTGGTCTGTGATTGCTAGTTTAAAAGGATTGGAAAACAATGGATTTGGGGGATCAAATCCTTTGAACATGAACCATTGTGTGAAGATGAAGATTCAAGTTATGTTTGGCTAAACTTGTGGTGATCATCCAGATGTAAGGTTTGCTTTTGAAACACTATGTTTGTGCTTGAATTTCTAGAATGATAACTTTGAATGGTTTGTTTGAGTTATTATGGTGTTTGGATATTTGTTTGTAAGTTGTTATTGTTGTTTGATGTTAACCCAAACCATACGTTCTTGGTGCCACGGGCAATCGAGATATCATGGGAGGGATTAAGGTTGGATAATTGTCAATTGATCATCAAGTAACAACCTCGCATTTTACAATCCGAGTACTTAGTTCTCTTTCATCACAAACGACTATTCAAGCACGAACCATGTCTATGTGGTTCTTTCTAGTAAGCATAAACATAAGTGTGGATTAAAACCTGAAATCTGGGTGATCACTTGTTCTTAATCTGTTACAAAGGTACGTTGTGATTTGAAATATATTTAGTGTTATTAGTTCTTAAACCAAAACAATCCAATTCTTGATATTTACTTTATTGTCATTTTAGAACAATTATAGTTATTTTACAGGACTATAAGATAAACACATATTCCACAAACTCCCTGTGTTCGATACCCACTTACCGCTAGCTAATTAGTATTATTTGGTTTTAAATTTGATTGAGACTTCGACCTCACGTCAATAGGTATATATATGTATATATATATATATGTAAGTATATGTATGTATATATATGTATATATATATGTATGTATATGTATGTATATGTATATATATGTATATATATGTATATGTATGTATATATATGTATATGTATCTATATATATATATATATGTATATGTATGTATGTATGTATGTATGTATGTATATACATATATATATGTATATGTATATAACCGGTTCAACTGGTCTGACTCCCGGTTCAACCGGTCTAACCTCCGGTTCAACCAATCTGTTCCTTGTCCGACCACCAGTTCAACGTCAAAACGGTTTTTAGCATCGAACTGGACCATCTAGCCCGATGGATTGGCCGGTCCGGTTCGGTTTTCAAAACAATTATCATGTTTAGTATAATTTTAAAAAAGTTAGTTTAAATTTTAGACATGATGGTTGATTCCTTGTCATTGAAAGAATCCATTAACATCACGTTTGAATGATTAATTTGCCGGAAAAAGTAGCAATTCAAAAAAAATAATAATAATAATTTTGATGTGCTAGGATATCATATCATCACCTCCATTTTCATTGGTGGCATATATTGTTAAGCATGATGATAAGAAACTAACTCTTCAAAAAAGCCTCTGTCCGTTCATAGTTAATTCTCGATCTGTTTATAACACGATTAAAACTGTTTAATAAAAAATATATGATTTAGTTTTTTTACATTTTTAAAAATAATTAAAATCAAGACGTTGGATTCCATTATTTCACCTTCTTGGTTTGTAAAAACATATAAAAAATTATACGCATAATATACAGGTAGTTATACAAGTCTTTTATATGTTTGATACGTGAGTTATGTGCGTCGTATTTAACCTGTTAAACACGATAAGAGCTGTTTTGCCGGCCCTTGATACCAGGGTTGAATTTCCCCCCCTCTCAATCGACACCAACTAGTTTTCCCTCTCTACTCCTATTCTTCTCATAGCCATTGTTTTGAAAACTGGACCGCACCGATGGTACTACCAGTTGGACGGGAAACCGGACTCCAATCCGATCTTTTAAAATCGTTTTGACGTTAAACTGGTGGTCCACGAACCGAACTGGTGGTCCGGGAATAGGACTAGTTGAAGTATGGGTCGGATCGGTTGAACCGTTTTTTTATATATGTTTTCTAGTTTTCAGTACTTCATTTACATATAACTATTAAAATAATTATATTTTATCCGGTTTGACTGGTTGAATTGGTTTGACCAGCGGACCAGTAAAACGTCTGGTTCACTGTCTAGTTCGATTATGAAAACATTGCTCATAGCCTCTGTCCATTTACATTCCTCCTCACATATTTCACCCATTCCTTCCTCCTCCACATTGACCGCCATTGGCTTCCATGGATAGCTAAAAATGGTCCGTTGTGGATCCTTTATGTAGAGAATCGTTGGGATAAATTGAGAATCGCAAAATGCTATCAGATTGAACCTATTTGGGTTCACGCCAAACTTTTCAATCAGATAAAACTCAATTATAAAAACAGGTATGATATGTGTGTGAAAATTCATGAACAAATGCAGAAAATAAAAAAGAAGGAAAATCCGACTCGTAATTATGTTCAAATTCAAATCTTGTAATGATTGGGCAATTGCCAAAGGCAGTAATCGTCTTCAAATATGACTATTTTTCCCCACGAGTTTCAAACGTGAAATTTCAGAAAAATCAATTTTCTAAGCATTTTTAGTAAAACAATATTTACCAAAATAAAAAATTTCTAAGCTAAGTAAGTCAACCCTAGCCAGGGGCTCTACCCCTTGAACCCAATCAAGAGTTGCCGCCCTTTGAACCCCACTACCAGGGAATATGTCCCCCGTTAAGGGGCGATGTCCTCTAGAAACCCCCATTACTTAAAATATCACAATAAATATAAACAAGTGTGCGCCCACACCTTTTGACCTGGATGGATATTATGAATACATTGTTCGTTAGTAACAAAATTACTTCAAAAATATTTACTTTAAGATGGAATCTTTTAATTAAGGTGGATTCAAATGATCATAATGAGATATACTTTGTCTATGTCTTTTTTAATTTTTTAACTTGATAAGAGAAAAGCAGTAACGCATACATACACGTATTGTAGGAAAGACAAAAGTAACCAAGATTTCACCAAGAATAGTACGTACAAGGCCTCGTGTCTGCTTCCAATTCGTGGTTAAGTATAAAAAGGTGAAACTCAATCCAAGATCATGGTAAAGCTCATTGATGAGCATATATAATAAAGATCTTTGAACAGACCCCAAAATCTAGTAAAGCAATCATGTACTTATGATTCCTGGTTATGCAATATATCACCATGTATAATTTAAAGTTGTTTTATTCCTAGGCCTGTGAAAGTATGATTTGTTGTTTTGATCTATCGATCGATCTAATGGTAAGCAATAAACACACCTAGTTTGTGACGTTGTACTTTGAGAGAAATTAAGTAATTAGAAAATATATGTTAGTGAAAAGAAGGCAAGGCATAAAAGGTCTAGTATGTGATGTTGATAATAGAATATAAAGTAGCATAAAGTGCACAAGAGATGAATGGAACAATTAAAGCAGGTTGGATATATTGCATGTTGATTCGAAACAGGACAATACATTATGTGCCTCCTCTTTATCTTCCACCTACATAGGTTAGTTTTGACTTTAACCAAGCTTAATTCTCATCATCTAAGTAACTGCAATATATATATATATATATATATATATATATATATATATATATATATATATATATATATATATATATATATGTGTGTATCTATGTAAGAATCAATTACAGAATACAAAGCCATGCATAAGGTTCTTGTTCCTTCAAAGATGGCTACTGATTTGAGCCACTGTTTGTGCTGTGTTGCGTTCACTTTCCCCAAACACCAAGATTATCATCCATTGGTACAACTTCCATTTAACCTTTTATGGCAAAATTCTTTCCCCTACATCAAAAACTCATCTATAGTTTGAATTATTATTCTCAGACTTTTCAAGATTCTACCATCAGTCTTTCTTTCGTTCGTTCGTTCACATGGCTCTCAAGAATCAAAGATTGTATTACAGCCCAAACTGCGAAACAAGAAAACATTGATTTTCCAGGTGAATTCATTTTGTCATCTCTTCTCTTGATAGATATATATATATATATATATATATATATATATATATATATATATATATATATATATATATATATATATATATATATATATATATATATATATATATATATATATATATATATATATATATGTGGTAAGGTTCCTTTGTTAACCCTTGTTTATTGCGATAACCCGTTAACCCTAATGTAGCGAACACTTACACCACTGTAACTAACATTTACATGCGTTACACCACTGATGTAACGATTTTCCCTCTATTTTTAAAAAAGCTCCACCATTTTTTATAACTTTTTTAACTTTTTTGTATGATGTTATTTTTTTAAACAAATTACACCATTAAATAGATCGTTTTAATATCTTTAATTGAGTCTTGCTATTTTTTAAAAAAAAAATTAACGTTCGTTTTGGACCACTAGTTTTACCACTGTAACTCTAAGTTACAATGATGACTTGGCTTGCTGTGGACCACTAGTTGGGTTAATGGGTTATCGCAATAAACAAGGGTTAACATTTGATCCCTTCCCTATATATATATATATATATATATATATATATATATATATATATATATATATATAATGTATTTTATATCAATGGATGAAAAATTACATCAAATTAAGATTCTAATCTTGTGAACCATAATATTTGGTAATATTTTATTATTTGACAGCTTATATTATTAAGACGTGGTGGGTAAATTGGTAAATTTGACATATCATTAAATGTTCCTGCTCCTTTAGTAAAAAGCAAACATCACATCCATCAATTCTTAATGCATGACCATGAACCACGTGTTTTTTTAATTATTTGCTATGTCATGCATTTTTGTTTCTCTTATTTTATGTATTTAGTTTTCTAACTAACAGTGGATTTTTTATTTTAATTAATTAATTCTATGTTCGTTTATATTATTTTATTTTATGGTTAGTGGTCATCGAGTTAGTGGACAACTAATATTTAGAAAAAGATACAATAATTTTATTATTTTATTTTTCTTAATGGATTGTTAAGTTGCTTAAATTAAAATATAATTTAATATAAAATGTATTTTATATCAATGGATGAAAAATTACATCAAATTAAGATAAATATATAATATAAAATGTAATTTAATTATAATATGACGTGATATATGCATTGTAATGTCATTGAAATCTAATATAAAATGTTTATTATATTCTTTGTTAATGTAACTAAAGGCATGTTAGTAAATCTAATATTACTTAACATCGTGTTATAGTAGTTAAATGGCTTAAGATAGATTATACTGCACTTACTTAGCATAAATTAACAACAATGTAATGTTGGTAAGTTGCAATGTAATTAAATGGAAAACGTGTGTATATGGTCTTTTCATTTACGTTAACTAATGTAAATGCTAATTCGTAATATAAACTTCCGGAAATGTTAATTAACATCAAACATTATACAAACTTCTGGAAATTTTATTTATATAAATGTTTCCATTGTTTACTTTACATTACACTAAGATTAAGATCTAATATAAAATATAATTTAATTATGATGTATTATGATAACATATAATACATTAAATGTAATGTCATTTTAATTGGATGTAAAAAATTGCAATGTAATGTAGTAACTTAGTGTAACTAAAGGTCATGTTAGTAACGTAACTTAGATGGTGCATGTTAAATCATCAAAGAAATACTCATCCATACTCGACAGATGCTCATCAAAACCACTGATGAAAGCAATTTATTGCAAAAATGTTTGTTTATATTGCATAAAAGTAACATTACATCCTAATATACGATGTAAATTTATTATAGCGTAATGTAATAACATGTAACGTATGTAAATAAAGTGTAATGTAATTGAATGTGATGTAAACAACTATAATGTAACTGTAATGTAGTGTAACGTAAATGTTAGTAATTCGTAACAAAAACTTCTCGAAATTTTATTTACATAAATTGCATTGGTTACTTTACATCACACTAAGATTAAGATCTAATATAAAATATAATTTAATTATGATGTATTATGATAACATATAATATATGAAATGTAATGTCATTTTAAGTGGATGTAAAAAATTATAGTATAACGTAGTAACTTAATGTAATTAAAAGTCATGTTTGTAACGTAACTTAGATAGTGCATGCTAAATCGTCAAAGAAATACTCATCCATACTCGACGGATACTCACAAAACCACTGAGGAAAGCAATTTATTGTAAAATGTTAGATTATATTGCATAAAACTAACATTACAACCTAATATACGATGTAAATTTATTGTAGCGTAATCTAGTAACATGTAACGTATGTAAATAAAGTGTAACATAATTGAAATGTGATGTAAACAACTGTAATATAACGTAATAATTTATGTTATAGTCATTCTCATAATACAATATTCACATGTAAACAACTGAATTATGATGTAAACAATTGTAATGTAACTGTAATGTAGTGTAACGTAAATGTTAGTAATTCGTAATATAAACTTCCCCGAATATTAATTAACATTAATCAATATACTTAAACTTTCGGAAATTTTAATTACATAAATGGTTGCATTACATAAGTGTATGGATGTTTATGATATATTATATTTTTATTACCATATAAAGAATTTTATTACCATATAAGAATATACATGTTCATTACATTAATTAACATCAATAAAACATTGCATCATATAACATCACACAAACAATATAATTACATTACATTATATTAAATTATAAATAATTGTTACATCAGGGGTGGACCAAATAAATTAATCTTACGATAAATGATAATACAACCAAAATATGTCATGCATGTGATGTGAAATTTTACATTAATATTTCTATTAAAACATACAACTTTTCACATTTATATTGATGGTATATTATGCATAACAATGCTTATATTTTCAGTTGTGCAACATTGTGCAATATGGTGCAATATGGTGCAACACCAAAATAAAAAACTATGAGTTTTTAGTAGATTACATTATACTACACCACTGCATTGACCTAATTAAATTTATCTATAGTAATATAACTACAATGTAATTTAAAAACTATAAAAAAATTACATTAAATTATATTTTCATTTATTCAAAATGCTAAAACACCAAAATAGAACTATGATATTTCAGTAGATTACATTAGGCAGTAGTGCATTAGGCTAAATAAATTTTCCTATTTGCAATATTTTGTATCATCAAAACAAAAAACTACGAAACTTCGGTAGATTATATTAGATTACATTAGTGCAATGGCTTAAATAAATTTACCTACAAAATCATAAACAGCTTTTATCACTTTAACTTAACCATAAAAATAAATAACTACATGAACAAGAAACAAAATTAAACCACAAAACCCAAAAAATAACCTATTTACTTGTTGTAGTCGTAACTTGTGTCTGACAAACCCCGCATCAAAAACTAAGATCATAAACAGTCTAGATCTGCATCTCGTTATAATATAGATCTAGATTGCAAACATGAAAACTAACATAAAAACCCAAATCAATAGAGGAGGGTGTTGATCGATAAAAATACCGTTGTAGATGAAAGCAAAGAAAAGCAAACATTCAGATTCATCCAAGGTTCTTCGTGTTCTTGGTCGATCATCACATTAGTATTCTTCGTAAAGCTTGGTCCATAGGTTGGAAAGAGGAAAATATGATGAAGGTAAGAAGGTTAATCGATGAAAAATACCGTTGTAGATGAAAGCAAATAAAAGCAAACAACCAGATTCATCCAAGGTTCTTCGTGTTCTTAGTCGATCATCACATCAGTGTTCTTGCTAAAGCTTGGTCCATAGGTTGGAAAGAGGAAAATATGATTAAGGTAAGAAAGTTAAATTAGAGTGAAAAAAGAATATAAAGGAAAAAAGAAGATGATAAGTTAAAAAAAATTCATAAATTCAAAAGTTTTTAAAAAAAGTACAATTTCAAACGTAAATTATTAGTGACATTGAAATTGATGAAAAAGACAACTTCTACCAAAGTACAAAAGGTAATGGGAGAAAGGACATGTATTTAATGTAGGATGTTGTGGAAAGACAGATGTACCCCTGGCATATGCTTTTTCATGTTGCTGATGTGTCGATCATTGATTGGTCCATATGGGTTAATGGTTTCTTAAGTACAAATACTTTGTGTTTTCAAATGAACCCAATCTTATGTCTTCATATATATATATATATATATATATATATATATATATATATATATATATATATATATATATATATATATATATATATATATATATATATATATATATATATATATATATATATATGTATACATATATATATATATATATGTGTATATATATATCTATATATATATATGTATACATATATATATATATATATATATATATGTATATATATATATATCTATATATATATATGTATACATATATTATATAATATAGATATATATATGTATACATATATATATATATACATATATATATATATATATATATATATATATATATATGTATACATATAATATATATATATATATATATATATATATATATATATATATATATATATATATATATATAAAAGATGCTCATGTCATGTCTTCATATATAGTTGCATTACCAATTCATTCAACAAGTCTTTTCAGCTCTACGCCAACATGGCATGGCAACCATGTATAGGTGCAATTAAAGCTCATCTGCAACATAAATATGCCTGCTTAATTAAATAACCAAAACCCTTTTTGATATTTTTGTTGTTAATGTAAGAAACAATATTGCAAAGTTAGTATCTAGCTGAGCTACCTACCTAGCTTTTTCCAAGAGAAATTTTTTTACGTACGTCCAGTAAGATTTGTTCAAGATAGAGAAGTTAATTTGATCATGATTTAGGCTCACATGATAGTCTATTTACTACCCAATTAAGCAGAGGTTGTTAGTTCAAATCTTACATATATAACTATGATGATTTAGGTGTAAGATAGAATGTTTACATTTGTCGGATAAAAAACATAATAGTAAATTTATATGAAAATTTTGAGTTTTATGGCGCTCATACAAAACATGTTTACAGATGACATAGAAAAACAACTTATATTTTAGATCTCAAAAGTACCAAAAATACGTACATTTAATTGAAGTATAATTATAGAGGGCAAATATTATAAAAAAACAATATACTTTAGGTTTTTCCTGACAAAATTCTCTGTATAATTTTCTGAACGTAAAAACTTTACATATTTACTATTTTGTTTCACAAAAATCCATCAATAATTTTTACACATAAAAAACCAACATATTTTATATTTTTTATAAAAAAAACTATTTACATTTTAAAGTCACTTTTCTTGTTAAATACGAGTAAATTCTAAAAAAATAATAATAAAACATCTTTTGCATCTTTTTTGTCCGTGTGACCTTTTTCCTTACGTGACTCATTAAGTTTATGTGAGCTCGAGTTTGACTCGTTCAACTTATGGGTGCTCGAGCTCAAGCTCGGCTCATTGTGAACTCTATTTCCAAAAACTATTTCAAGCTTGAGCTTTAAAAATAGAGCTCAAAGCGAGTCGAGCTCGAGCTCTCATAACTTAAAGGATTCAAACTCGGGAACTTATAACTTAAACGAACCACGTAAGGGAAAAAATACATGCAAACAAAACAATCGCTGTAAAAGTTGTTTTTATTTCTTTTTAGAATTTTCTTGAATATAAAAAGTGAATAACTTTAATATGTAAATAATTCTTGAGGGATATTTATATAAAAAAACAGAAAATATGTTGATTTTTTATGTACAACAAATATTGATGGATTTTTATAAGACAAAATAAAAAATATGTTAGTTTTTTACGTGCATAAAATTATATAATGATTATTGTAAAGAAAAATTGAAAGTATATATTGGTTTTGTAGGGTATTTGCCCAATTATGAACATAGAAACTCAAGGATGATGGAAATTTCCATTCTCACAAAAACATCTTTAATTTCAAAATATCTATCTATTATCATCTATAATAGAAGAAGATTTTAAGATGTGATTGTCAATGCATTAGGATTTTCCATTTTCATTTTCACTTAATCTTTTACTAATTGATAATTGTATATATAGTATTTATATTATTTAAAACATACCTAATTTAAAAAAATATAGAGAATGTAAAAATTAAAAACTAGATCTTCACATTTAAAAAATATATAAGCTACAAAATTTTCTTGAACAAAATATTTTTTTTAAAATACAAACTATTTTAAAACCGTTTGTTTTGTAAGTTTTATAAGGATGATTCTTTTTATAAAAATAAAAATAAAAATAAAAATTAAACATACTATTTAGATATTTATTTTTCCAACCTGTATAGATACTATCCTATTTTGTGGTATTTGAGAGTTGAGACTCACATCTTTAAGCATTGATACAAGGGGATAGGTAAGTTTAAATGGTCACTTGATTTTATAACTTACAGTCATTTCTAATACATAATTTCAATGATATTATATCTTAAAATATTATTTTATAATTAATAAATTTTGTTATATTAATTTTTTATTTATTCAACCCGTGTAACACACGGGTTACTATAGCTAGTGTAACTATGTAAGGAGAAAAGATAACAAGGAATTATGAATGTATGGTTTGATTTAAGCCCAAGCTGTATCAGTTGGGCTATTCGGATCCAAGAGAGACCAAATGTGGGTTTAGGGCCCACCCGGTCCACTGGAATTGAAATTTGAAAGAAGCTGCTATGGGCCCCGTGGCTTGCATGTGAAATTAAAACGTGTTAATTGCTAATTTCAAAATCAATAGGCAATTTTATTTTAACGGCGACTCAAAAATCCGGTCAACGTTTATTGTAAAGGTCCGATACGCCTTTTTTACGTCTCTCTCTCCTCACTTCTTATCATCTTTACCTCAGAAACACAATTTAAACTTTAAACACTATAAGAGAATGATTTGATTCGCAAACAAATGAAACGATATTAACGATTTGTTTATGTTCGTAAGGAAACATAAGCGAATGTAAAACAAACATTAATGAACAACCACCTTAAATTCACATTGTAGTCTTCGCCAAATAACTAATTTTGCTTATAGGCCTTGTACTTCTTGTATGAAAACTTGTACATATTATCATCTTTTCTCTCATTAATCCTCATTTTCTACTTCTTCCTCATCAAATAATTAAACATTTTTCACCACCTTTCCCTCCCTTGCGGTTTGCCATGGGTGACTATCTCGAACAACATTCAATTTACTTGGTGTTAATGGAGGCGGTCCATTGTCCTCACTAGTCTCGTAACTCCCTTCTCATCATCATACCACTTTTTAGTCCAACTTTCCAGTATTTTTAAAACTAGATCGGACTCTAATTATGCCTATTTGAACCATATCTTTATGAACTAGCTGGTTATGAGTCGGATCAGTGAACCAATTCGGTAAGATTCAAATATTTTATATTTTTAGTTTTATTTTGAAATATTGCTTTTTTAATTATTTTAGTCTTCCATAATCCTTATATATATATACTAGGTTAGTCCCCGTGTAATACACGGATTGAACAAATAAAATATTAAATTATTATTAATAAAAATTTATGTATTATAAAATCATGCTTGAAAATAAAATATGATTATAAGTACGTATAAATAGATACTTTAATTAAATAAAAAATAATGTATTTTCTTAAACTTTTATTTTATTAAAAATTGTGATTTTTAAATATATTGTTTTAAGAAAAATGATTTTTTTAAAAAAATTCATTGTATTCTATAGTTTATAATTTTTTTTAAAAGTGTGTTTTTAAAAAAATAGGTTTTTAATTTTTTAAATTATATATTTTTTAATTTGAAAATAGTATGAGTAATATTATTAGTGTTCAACATTATTATTAATAATATAGAAAAATAAAAAAGTAAGTATAATGAGATCTATAATTGTTTCACGCCTATTTTAGTTTTTATTTTATAGATAGATAGATAAGCTAAATAATCATTAAATAAACGGATTAAATTTTAAGGTAAAATATATATGTAAATTAACATGAATAATTACAGTATAATATTTTAATATAAAATATAATTAAAATTATATATAGGTAATAGTTAAAAAAATAAAATAATTATACCATTTTTTTAACTCTCTTATGTAAATAGTTTTATTTTTAAACATTCGTTTTAAGATTTTTTTATAAAAAATTATTTTTATAAAAATCTTGTTTTTAAAAAAATATGATTTGTAATTATTCTGCTTGTTTTAATAGGATTGTTTTAAAATATTTCACCTGTTTATAATTTTTTAAAAACATAATGATTTTAAAATATTTTATTTAAAAAATATTAATGATTTAGAAAATTTCATATTATATAAATTTTAGTTTTTTGTTATTTAGATTTTAATTAAAAGATGTTTTTTTTTTAAATTCCTTCATAAAATCTATTTTAGAAAAAGATAGTTTGACTTAAAAAAATAGATAAGAGAAAGAAACATAGTAATTATAAAATTTATTTTTAATAAGAGAGAGAAAATTATATAAGAATTTAAATTACCATAACACCCTTTGGAGGGAAAATTGTCGTGTGAATCTTTAGAAAAATGACAAGTGGCAAAAACATAGATTAAGAAAATGAAAAGTGGCAAAATAAACATTGGTTTATTAGAGGTTATAGATATATATAATATTAATATTATAATACATTTTGAGCAGTATAAAATTATCGTTTAATATTTATTTTTAATAGTTTAAGAAGGTAAAATCATCTTTTATGAATTTAGTTATATTAATTGTATTTTACATACATTTTGATTATGTGATTACAATTGTTGATTATTAAACCAACTTTTCATGATTTTTAAATGGTTTTAACTTTTGCATAGTTAATATGTTTTTTTAACTATAGCATAAAAAAGAGCATTTTAGTATTTTTAATTTGTGTATGTTTTTGCTCTAACTTTTTTATAATAATAAAATTAAAGATTGTGTTACGCGCCGAATCAAATGGGCATCCCTCTACTTATATCTAACGTCATATTTTAATTAAAGCTCAACAGCTTCTTCAAAAGAGATGACGGATACAGAGCAATTACCACTTGTAGGCTCATTCACGAACTAGGCGGGTACCGATTCAGGCAAGTGGAAGTGAGATTGAGTACTAGTGCAAATTTACATCAAACTTATAGTATTTTCATTATTTATTATAAATTAGATGTATATAAATAGTTTAACCAATTCTATCAATTATGACATCTAGTTATGAAATATGATTAGGTTTTAATTTTAGCCTAGTTATAGGGGTGTGTTGGGTATTCTACCTTGGAAGAAATTGAAGATTTCAATAGTATTAAAGTTGAAGACTTGAAGCACGAAATCAAAAAAAATATTAGTCTAGGGTTTTTTTGTAATTATTTTAATTACTAGACTAGTATATATATTAACCTATGTCATCGTTGTAAGGTGTGACTAATTCACCACATGTTAGGGTGAATTAGGGTTTCTCACCAACAACAATAAATCATCATCCATCATGGATGATGAATTCAACATTATATCATCATTCTTTTGAATGATGATTTCAACAATATATCAATAAAATCAAGCATTCATCATCATTATATGTGTTCTTCACGTTCATCTTCATCATGATTTATATATTTTAGCATCTAATCATTCGATTCTTGTTATCATCAATATGAATCCTAAGATCCAAGCTCATGTTCACGTTCAAATCATGAACACACAATTGGTATCAGAGCCGGAGTTGTGGATTCATATTGATTTTGATGAGATTTCTTGGTTAGATTGCTAAAAACATTGCTAAATCTACTCTCTTCTCACACAACAATTCAATCGATCAATCATCATTGGGAAAAGGTACAACACCCAAAGCATTGCAAACGAAACAACATGATGAAAAAAAAACAACAATGGAGTCGGCGAGTCGTCATTCAGAGTATTATACTACGAAAATGCATCAGCAGGATCTGTGCCGTTCATGTGGGAGTCTCAGCCAGGTACCCCTAAGCACGCGCTCACCGAATCATCTCTCCCTTCTCTCACTCCACCACCGTTCTCCGCCATGGATCCCGTCAATGTGTGGGGCAACACCGCCCTCGACGCCGCCGACCCCGAGATCTTCGACCTCATCGAAAAGGAAAAACGCCGCGCAGTGCCGCAGCATCGAGCTCATAGCCTCCGAAAACTTCACTTCTTTCGCCGTCATCCAAGCCCTCGGCAGCCCCCTCACCAACAAATACTCCGAAGGCATGCCCGGCAAGCGCTACTACGGTGGCAACGAGTTCATCGACGAGATCGAGAACCTCTGCCACAGTCGCGCCCTTCAAGACTACCGCTTAGATCCCACCAAATGGGGAGTCAATGTTCAGCCATACTCCGGTTCTCCCGCCAATTTCGCCGCTTATACGGCGTTGTTGAACCCGCATGACCGGATCATGGGGCTTGATTTGCCGTCGGGTGGGCATTTGACTCATAGGTATTATACCTCCAGTGGGAAGAAGATCTGGGCCACTTCGATTTACTTTGAGAGTTTGCCATATAAGGTGAATTCAACCACTGGGTATATTGATTACGAGAAGATGGATTGTGAGGTTTCACATGACTCGGGCTCAAGGATTCACGAATTGGGCTGTGGTCATTAACAAAAAAATATATATATAGGTGGACTTGACTTAATTGTTTGGACCACAAACATAAAAACAAGAAAAAGGTGGGCTCGGATTCACTTATTTGGGCTTATACAAAAAACAAGAAAAGGTGTGTCGGATTTAATTAACTGGGCCTCCTACATCAAAAACAACAATTGAACATGGGCTCAAGTGTTGAAGATTGGGCCTATGATCAACAAAACAAAATTGGGGTTCGTTTTCAGGCTCTCATCAACAAAAACAAGTGACATCGAGTTACATAATATAGTGGTACCAAAGTTTTGAAGACCTCGCTTCCGCATCAATGACATATTTCTTGACTTTGGATAACTATTCAACAAAAACAAAATCAAGCTTCAATTCATATTAGAAATCTACAATTTAGGGGGAGTATTGTTGGGTATTCTACCTTGAAAGAAATTGAAGATTTCAATAGTATTAAAGTTGAAGACTTGAAGCACGAAATCAAAAAAAAATATTAGTCTAGGGTTTATTTTGTAATTATTTTAATTACTAGACTAGTATATATATTAACCTATGTCATCGTTGTAAGGTGTGACTAATTCACCACATGTTAGGGTGAATTAGGGTTTCTCACCAACAACAATAAATCATCATCCATCATGGATGATGAATTCAACATTATATCATCATTCTTTCGAATGATGATTTCAACAATATATCAATAAAATCAAGCATTCATCATCATTATATGTGTTCTTCACGTTCATCTTCATCATGATTTATATATTTTAGCATCTAATCATTCGATTCTTGTTATCATCAATATGAATCCTAAGATCCAAGCTCATGTTCACGTTCAAATCATGAACACACAGGGTGTAAACTAATCGAGTCGAGCTCGGGCTCGATTTGTTCTTTCTTAAGAAAACTTGAGATCGTTTAAACTTGGCTTGATGTTTTGTTAACTTGGCTTGATGTTTTGTTATAATTTATATAGATAAAACGCTTGTTTATGCTCGTTTAGTTGTTTCATAGTTTTTATTGAGCGACATAACCAATACGACCGACAAACGGTTTGCTCGAGCTCAAGATGTGAAGCTTAGACTCGAGCTTGTTTATTAAAATAGTCATAATACGAAATGACTTGATTTGATATTTTAATAAGTTGATATTTTAATAAGTTGATATTTATTAGTTTATGAACTAGTTTGATTTGTTTAAACCACCTACCTACCTAGTTGTATGTTTAAGGCGGCCCCTATCTAAATACCTATATACATGAATATTCAAATTTTTTATTCATTTAGAGTGTTGATTGAAATCATAATAACATCCTTCTGACCGACAAAAATAGTAAGATTATTTATGGGTCCTAATGGGGACACCGTATGGGTTTTTGGGGTGGGCCGGTTCAAACGGTCACGGTTAGGTCTTGCGGTCACATTTTGGCACCTAACCGTGACCGCATGGACTTGTTGTCATGGTTTGGGGTGTTTGTCCCCGTGACAGCATGGTCTTGCTTTCACGGTACTACCCCGTGACCTCCTAACAACAAAACGACAAAATGACAAAATGGGCTGTTAAAGTTGAAAAGCGGTCACCAAACCGTCACGTGGAGGCCAAACCGTGACCTCTAGGGTACACGGTCTCAGTTTAAGGTACGACGTAGACGTGATTTTGACAAAAGGCCGGGATTCTCGGCACAAACCGTCACGTGGAGGCCAAACCGTGACGGTTTGTGCCCCAGAATTTCACCTTATATACATTTCACCTTCGAACAATCGGCATATCCATTTCCAAACTAAAAATTCACAATTTCATAATCCACACTCGAGATTTTTCAGCCTTCGTCATTTCAAAAACGCGTTAATTCAAAACAATGTCGGGTTCGGGAGATCATTATCAAAAGCCGAAGCTTCCAGATTTGAATGTCGTGACCTCGGTGATTCTGCTCTTGGGCTCGCAATCTCAAGCTTTTTCTTCTTCACTTACCCCGATATCGACGCTGGTAAACTCTCTGAACTCCGTGCGCGCAATGTTAGTGGTGAAAAACTCGCTCGGGTTGCAGTTCGCCTCGGGCTTTACACCACCGGACCATGGTGCAAGATCCTAGTGCCACAACCCTACCTCTCCTGTTGTGTACGAGGAGGGCCACGCGTATCTTAGAAAGATGACCGCCGAAGAAATTGATCTTGTCGAGAAATTACACAGGCAGCACGTGCGGCCCCGACATATCCATTCAGCCGTAAGGGAGCAGTTTCCCCATAGCGTCTGTGTTGTTCAAGACATATACAATCTGACATCAAAGTTTAGGGCTGAGGGGAGAGAAGGCATCACACCAATGCAGGAACTTGAAAACCTGCTACAATCTAAAGAGTTCGTGTATGAAACACGAACGAATGCAACTACTAAGGCGGTGGAAGATGTTTTCTTTTGTCATCCTACTTCGTATAAAATGTGGCGCGCATTCCCGCACGTGATGTTGATAGACACGACGTACAAGACCAACATGTACAACATTCCGTTTGTTCAGGTTATTGGCGTTACGTCGACGTCGAAGTCGTTTTGTATCGCGCATGCATTTATATCGAGAGAACGGCAAGACAACTTCACATGGGTACTGGAGCAGATCAGAGATATGCTCGATGGGTGTGTGGAGCCCCGCGTTATTGTCACAGACAGGGACCTGGCCCTGATGAGTGCGTGTGACACAGTGTTCCCGAGTGCTACTAAAAACCTATGCAGGTGGCACGTTCGGGAGAATATCAAAAGACGGTGGAATATCCTTTTCAAAACCGACATGTGGAAGGATTTTTCATACTGGTGGAAGACCTTGTGTTCGTCTCCCACAAAGGCAATGTACGATTACAATTGCAGGAAGATGGAAGAAAAGTTAAATGAAGATGGTAAAAGTGGTAAGAATTTCATATTTATTTTACTTTAACAATTTATTTGTTCATTTTCTAAAATTTGCTATTTTCTTTCAGAGGTATGGGAATATATTTGGAATAATTGGTTGGTGCCGTACAAAGAGAAAATTGTTACTTGTTGGATGTACGACCGCCTTAACTTTGGTGAATTTACAACTAATCGGGTTGAGGGCCAACATGCCAACTTCAAGAGTTACCTCACAGGGACCAACAATACGTTGCACACACTTGTCGGATATGTTTGTGATGTCGTGCGCGGCCAGGAGATTGAAATTTGTAGAACATTCGAGGTGTCCCGTGTGAAAATTAAAAAAGACCATCGACTGTCATTGTTCTCAAAGTTGCATTATAAAGTATCAACTTTTTGCCTTAGCCTCTTTGAATCAGAGTTGACGAAAATGGAAATGATTCAGGAGTCTGGGGGTTCATGTGGACACTAGTTGTTCACGTCCATGGGCTTGCCATGTGCTTGTCGTTTGGAGATACACGTCCGAGAAGGTTATATTTTTCTTAATACATTTTTTTACTGTTTTCACACGATTGTATATTTTTACTAATAATTTAACCTTTAAATCCAGTCACAAGTATTCCACTCGATGCGGTAGATCCACACTGGAGGAAGCTTGATTTTGAGCCAACGTACGTGGCGCCGCCTGAACCCGACTACGATGTGAAATTTGATGACTTGAAACAAAAGGTTATGTCGTCTCCCAATCCTTAAGTAAAGAAAAAATTGTTTAACAAAGTATTTGACTCTTTGTTTAAGAGTAAGTCAAAACTTAAAGAACCTGAGGTGCGTCATGACCGACGTGGTCGTCCAAATATTAAGGAGCAACAAAGAAGAGCGGACTCCAATACATCACAATATGAGGCTGCTAGACACAGCTCCTATACTTCCTCGCGACAAACTATGCCTGACCCGGCGAGGCATAGCTCATATACCCCTCAGTTTAAAATGCCCAATGACCGTTCTAATAAGGCAAAGGCTGCTTCAAATGTACCGATTACGGGAGCTGCCCTAGGGTTTCCTTTAATATTGAAACCAAAGGACGTGATAAAAGTTATGAGGTTTAAGGATCAGCTGCCCCAATGGATTCATCGGTACGTTTCGACTATAAAAGATGTGAGGCCTGATGGTAACTGTGGTTTTCGGGCGATCGCGGTGGCTTTAGGGAGAAAGCAAAATGAATGGGAATAGGTTAGGCGTCAAATGTTGTCGGAGATGGACAGAAACATGAGGTATTGGCGGAGCAATTTGAACCGTGAGATGCCTGGCTATTATGATTCTGTTCGTAATAGCTTAAATTGGTTTAGCACGACTAAACCCGCACCCGATACCCATTGGCTAACTTTTCCGGCCCATGGACTCGTAATTGCGGAAACATTCAACTGTATTGTGCATCTTATTTCTTCATTTGGCAGCCAGACATGGTTCCCGCTGAGAACAGCCCCAGAGCCATTATTCACCTATCCAGTTGTCGCACTTGCTCATATTAATAAAGCTCACTTTATTTGCATACAATTGGAAGGGGATTACCCGATGCCCAGTGTGAGCTATCATTGGTCGAGATATGCATATCAAGAAGCACTAGAATGGCAAAATATGTATGAGGGTCGTTTAAATAATTACGTTAGAATAATGGATCGTCATAGAGGCACCAATATCTCCTGTAAGATATCATTATCCGATACTTCATCATATTAATGAATATCCCTTTATTTGATGATGATGATGATGATGATGATGATGATGATAATAATAATAGTAATAATAATAATAATAGTAATATTAATAATATTAGTAGTAGTAATAGTAGTAATAATAATAATAATAATAATAATAATAATAATAATAAATAATAATAATAATAATAGTAATAATAATAATAATAATAATAGTAATAATAACAATAATAATAATAATAATAGTAATAATAATAATAATAATAATAATATTAATAATAATAATTAATAGTAATAGTAATAA